>PQWD01002508.1:0-18136 GCA_019425675.1 Leucinodes orbonalis | reverse complement strand
GGCAAAAAAAATCACATAATAAGGCATACCTCGATAGATAAGTGCGGTCAACATCGTAGGTAGCGTCAGCAACAATGATGTTTAGTTGAAACAGATATTGAGTGCTTTGATGATTTGGTGTGATAACTTATTTATAAATCCTATTATGATATTAATGAATATTTAACTGATAATCATAAAATATATGTATTGGCTATTTAGGATAAAAACTTGTAGCAAATGTATAATATTTAATAAAATTACTTATTTAAAATGTTATGTTATCTCTCTCCTAGTCCTTATATTGCGTGTCTAACAGGGTACATAACACTGGTTTCACTTTTTATATAACATCTTATGTACATTATGGTTTGGCAATAAATGATTAAGTATTGAGCTATAATGGCCGCTACTGCAGTAGAGGTTATGTTTCAGATGTCCTCATCCCCTTTAGCTGCAGATAACTGCAGATGGCTTTTACAGCGTCACCGTGCATCATAGATATATCTGTGATGCAAAGTGATATGGGCGCTGATTCTAAATATATGCTTTATTTTTTTTACATCTTTAACAAACATTTATTATTTACACACACACAAATACAAATAATAATTAAACATATTTTTTTATGTTCTAGGTTTTTTCCGATGCCGATGAAACAGACGAGTTCTGGAGTGTAGACCGCGTCTTGGCAAGCGTAACATAGGATGGCCTCCGGCGCGATGGACCAACGACTTGCGAATGGTCGCTGGTGGAGGCTGGATAAGGAAAGCGGAGGATCGGGATATTTGTTGCATTATGGGGAAAACCTATATCTAACTACTGCTAACCTCTAGCAATGGACTATATGAGGTTAAAAAGCAAATTTCGTATCACAATTAAATAATCATTTTTTCCAGGCAACACAACCCTTATCAAAACTCAGACTCAAACTTTTTGGGCAGGTAGCTGATAATTGTAACAAGGAAAAACATGGGCTACTTATATTTTAGATATAGGTTTTTATTTTGAAAAAATAAAGCAATGTTTTAACAACGCGACTTTAGGTATGTTTTGATTGCGGGATCATTTCTTTTAAACTAAGCTCTTCTAAGATATTATAAAATACAAATATAAATTATATTTTTTTTTAGATCATCATCATCAGCTCCTTAAACGTCCCGCCGAGGGGCACGAGCCTACCCGTATAGGGTGATTAGGCCTTAGTCGGCCACGCGGGCCCAGTGCGGGTTGGACGACTACACGCACAACCTTTGAATCTCTTCGCAGGCGTACGCAGGTTTTCTCACGATGTTATCCTTTACCGTAAGGGCGTCGGATAACGTACATATAATTTCGATAATTCGAAAACACATTGGTACCTCATTTGAGATTTAAACCTCAGCCCTCCCTTAGGAGGGCAACAGTCCAAACCGTTGAGCCACCGAAGCTCAATATTAAATATACATTTTATTAAATAAAAAAATATTTTTTTTTGCATGCCATACCTCGGTCCCCACTGACCGCTGAGGCTGCGATGTAAAGTAAGATATCTAGTGCCGACCTGCGACCGGTCCGCATAAATCTACCAAATATGATCGCGGGGCTAGCAACGCGTGACCCACACGGTATGTACATACTATGTTTATATATTCGGTACAGTATACGCATGGTTAACTATGTAAAATTTCGGTTTAATGTTTTATGGACCGACGACGAAAGGTCGCTGGTGAAGGAGGAAGAAAGCGGAGGACCGGGATATCAGGCGCAAAATAACGCAGTGGACTCTAACAGGTTGAAGAGAGAGATAATAATTCATTCATCATTATCAGCCCATTATACGTCTCCACCCGAGGTGTATGAGCCTACCCGTAAAGTGTAGGCCTTAGTCGTCCACGCGGGCCAGTGCGAATTGGCCGACTTCAGACACAACCTTTGAATCTCTTTGCAGGCGTGCGCAGGTTTCCTCACGATGTTTCCCTTCACCGTAATAGCGCCGGATAACGTTCATATAATTTCGAAACTTCGGAAACACATTGTACGTGGTGGGATTTGAACCTTCGCCCTCCCGATCGGAAGACAGTACACACCATTGCGCCTTCGACGCTAGTCTAGTCATAGTGAAATGTATGTTCCATGGTAGCAGAAAATGAAATCTGGGACGAAATAAAATATTGGTCCTTAATCTAAATCGCTGGTGGAAGCTGGATGAGAAAGGCGGAGGTCCGAGATGTCTGGCGCAAAATGGGGGAGACCTATGTCCAGCAGTGGACTGCGATAGGTTGAAGAGAATCTAAATCTATATCGATCTCTACATACATTGAGGTGCTTGCTCGTTTACCTCTATCATAAAAAAAATCAACAACGAGGTCTAATTTTTTTTATTGAATTGCATGTCTTTTCATTAAAATATATTATGAATAACCCTTCAAATACAAATCAGTAGTAATGAAGTATAACCTAACATTATATTGCACTAAAAATCTAAACCTGAAACCTCAGAAATCCTTGCAACTTTACTAACCTGTCGACCAGTTTACTTAAACCTATATTTTTACTCCAAAACACCCTTCGAACACCTAACTTGCACTCACATTAAGGGACGAGGCATATCTCCTTTGAATAGTCATAAGCAAACGACTTATCGTCAAATTTAATTGGATCTCCCATTCCAATATTTCACTTCTTGGCTTCATGCTAGTTACTTTGAAATCTGGGAGGCAGGGGAGGTCAGGATATTGTGGACTTGCATCCTACAATGAATTGTATTAAGCGACAGGCTCTCTCGCGAGCTATGAATGCTCGTTATGTATGGATACGATTTGATAGCCCGAAGCAAATAGTGTTGTGCAATTACGGGGACTAATGTTAGCTTACGTTAGACTAAACATTTGCATGGTATTAAGTAAATTTATGCATTAGGCAGTATGAGTTAATTAATCGACGAGCCATGTAGTGCAATGGTTGAAACGTCGGCTATTACATCAAGGGTTCCCAGTTCGATACCCGGGCAGTACAAACATTTTGTGGTGCCTTGTTACATTATAATATATATTTCTTTACCACAAATATCTTATTAAAATATGTAAATATGTGCATCAGTTGTTTAGTAACCAAAGGTTTTTATTATCAACAAAAAGGTCTAAACGGATAACAGCTTACAATTAGGACTCAAGAAAATAAAACCACATCATGCTGATTTCGTGGTGCATAAGAAAACAGAAGACACCAGGATGGCTACTTTCATTTGTGTTTCCCGCCACGTACAACCCTGTGGCATTTAATAAACGAGGGAATAAGCTTCTTTCTGGGCAAGCTCTCTCCATTCTAAAGCACGTCTTTTCCACCAGGATACTTTGTACTCAAGAGCAAGCCCATCATGATTGAAAAAATCGGAAACACATTGTTACGTGGAGGGATTTGAGCTTGCGCCCTCTCGATCAGACAATGGTCCACATTTTTGAGCCACGGACGTTTATTATTATGAGGTCATAATCCATGTTACATGCCGTGAGAACTGTTATTTTTGGTGACACTTTGCTTTATGTTTGGTTCTAATTTATTCTTGATTATACTTGGAAACAAAAAAAAACTTTTAATTCAGTAAATGACAAATTGATAGTGTGAACTTCCCTTTATGCTTGTGGTTGTACGAACCCCTCTTAATTCATAAGTAAAGTCTACAGGATTAACAGCATGTTATATCGATTCCCAATTCCATCGATACAACACCGCACAACACTAACCACGCAAAAGCTGCAAGTCACGACTGGTTAGTTTTACACAAGGATCTTATTATTTCTTGCTGTTTTGCGGGCTCCGTGTATTTATTTTTCAATTTTAATATCTCCGCGTTGGGTGCCGACCTTTGTTTTATTCTAACGAGCTTTTATAATAAAGCTGTATATTGTACGTACACGTGGAATGGAAAATTTGCAATTTTTCACAATAATACGTTTGTTTCGCAACTAGTGCAGAATTTTAGGCAGATTTGCATTCGGAACGAGTGGCTTTATTCAAAGTTTTCCATGTGTAAGTTATTGTTTATTTACTTTAATAGCTACTTACTTCAACCTTAGGGCTTCCTTCTCTAACATCATCATCATCATTGCCGCCTTTAATGTCCACTGCTGAGCGGAAGCCTCCCCTAATTATTTTGATCACCTGGTGTAATATTGTAACAATGATCTTCAAATAGAAAAAAAAGATTAAATCTTCGGCCGTGAACAAATACGATTTTCGTTTATTCCCAGCTATCAGGGCCCATCATGATTGTTAGACAACACCGCTTCATTGCACCTTGGACCTAATTATGACTACATTAAAGTAGAAAAATGGGTGGCAACTTTCACCGATGGTTGTACTATGAATTTACAAACAATTGTAAACATAACCTTAACATTGGACTGAGCTATTGTTTTACTACAATACCGATTTGCGCAAGCGCACGCTATAAGCTTGTTTTGTTGTTACAGTGCAATTTGAAATCAGTAACTTGTGTTTGGTCAAATCCTGCCGCGTACCTATATGTTTTCGTTTTTTTTTAATTATATGTACGTTGTCCGACGCTCTCACGGTGAAGGAAAACATCGTGAGAAAACCTGCGCAAGCCTGGAAAGAGATTCAAAGGTTGTACGTGAAGTCGTCCAACCCGCACTGGGCCCGCGTGGACTACTAAGGCCTAAACACCCTATACGGGTAGGCTCTTGCCCCTCGGTGGGACGTTTAATGAGCTGATGACGAAATAAAGAACAAAGTCTAATACTCACCACATAGTAACAGAGCTGTAATGGATAAGTAACAAAGTCCTCCTTTTCAAAGTAACAGTCTGTAATAATGAATAGGTTGCATACTTATTTAATGAATATCATTCTTATTATTGCCCTTTTACATGAATCAATAAACTTCAGTACACATCTAACAACTAAAAGTAACTATAAAAATACTTTAACATAACAATTTACTGCTTACTAAATCTGTGATTACACAGTAGGTATAGATTAAAAAAATACAAATAACTGTCCGTCTCAATTTTTTAAAATATTCAGTTGTTAATACTGACATACTTATTAAAGTAAACTACAATCGCAACTACTGACTCTTATCACTTGTACTATAACGTTCAAATTGTTACCAACGTAACAGAAAAATGAACATGGCAATTTGAGATTCTCGTGTCAATCTACGGTAGTGATCTTAATAGGGTAATAATTCCCAGGTTATGCGGCAACCTCCTATACTTAAACGAGCATAAGTAGGTGTTTTGGCTTAGTTTCGGATATTTTTATTAGATGTCGTGTAAAGTTAGTTTTTAAAATATCAGGGTTAAGACCTCTTTTGAAAATACGAGGATAATGTTGTATGGTATATGCATAAGCTAGGATAAGTTCGTATAAAAAGAATGGTGACTTGACAAAATGCGCTGACCAAGGCGTGGGTCACAGTTCGGAACTATTACCAGTGTGACCAATATGAACAGACAAACAACCACTGATTAGATTTTTTTGTACAGGGCGATCAGGAGGCTCATCTGATGGTGAGTGCTATGCCTGACCATAACAAAGTGGTATAGATTGAGACCAACAACTGATAGTCAGTTATTACTCTCCATCAACGCCGCACTGCGCCCGACACCAAAGGCACCAGACGTTATGTCTCTTATACCCGGTCATTTCACTAGCTACAGTGCCCTCATCCTGAAACACATGTGGCATTGCGGTGGTAACTAACTAGACGACTCAGTATAAAGTCTTCCACCTAGTTTAGATTAAGTAACATAAATATAATCAAGAACACACGGAACTATGTTATTTATTCTGTTAATAATTAAACACTAACGAGGCTATACCTTAAGGCAGTGACAGACTGAAGGTTGTAAGGGGAAGGGGTTTACAAATGGTTTCATGTTGCGCAATCAATGCACGGGAAATGTCATCACTTGACATTTATAACCTAAAATACATTTAGTTCATCTGAGATTTATATCTATAGAAGGTGTTTAGGATATTTGTGGCGACTTATTTTTAAGAAACTCTAAAATGTGAATATATTTTTTTTTGTTTTTGCGCATGCACGGCCCTTTCGGTGTAATGGTTGAGACGTCGGCTAATACACCAAGGGTTCCGGATTCGATCCCTGGGCAGTATAAAGATTTGTGAACGTGAACATGTCTGTTTGTTTAGTTCTGGGTATTTTCTATGTACCTATAATATGTTTGTATTTAAAAAAAGGCGTTGGTTCCAATCCACCACGTACTAATGTTTTTTTGAATTTTCTAAATCATATGAACGTTATTCGATGCTCATACGTTGAAGGAAAACATTGAAAATGAAAATGAAAAGTGTTTATTCAGTTTAGGTCCTTATAGAACACTTATGAATGTCAAATGAAGCTACCACTGGTTCGGGAGGTAGTTTTCCACTAAGAAGAAACCAGCAAGAAACTCAGTAGTTACTCTTTTCAAAAAAATTGTGTTGAATACAGAATCATTTGTAATCAAAATAATTATATAAAGCAAATTATATTTAATTTTTATCGTATTATATTGGTAAAAATATAATAATCTACAAAAGTACTATTAAGTTAAGTATTATATAAATTTAAATAGATGATAACAAAAAAAACAAAAGTAGTGCAGGCGTGGAAATCAACATGTCCATGAGTTTTTATCATTTATATAATCTTCAACACTATAGTAAGCTTTTTTTATTAAAATAGACTTTACATGAGACTTAAAATTATACAGGGGTAAATCAATTACATTTTGGTAGCTTATTAAATATTTTAATGCTTAATCCACAAATGAGTTCCCAACCTTATGCAATCTAAGATTTGGAACGGCAAGTTTGTGTTTGTTCCTAGTGTTCAAACTATGATTATCTGACTTTTTTGAAAATACATGTAAATTTTTGTGTACATAGATGACGCAGTCTAGAATGTACTGAGACGGTAATGTTAAAATATTTATTTGTTTAAATAATTCCCTTAGTGAGTCACGTGATTTAAGGCCGTATATGGCACGGATGGATCTTTTCTGCAATACAAAAATTGTTTGTAGATCAGCAGCAGACCCCCACAAAAGTAGACCATAAGACATCACGCTGTGAAAATAGCTAAAATACACAAGTCTTGCAGTCTCAATATCAGTGAGACTTCTTATCTTCCTTACAGCATATGCAGCGGAACTAAGCCTTCCTGCCAAAGCCGCAATATGGGGACCCCACTGCAATTTTGCGTCTAATTTTATACCCAGGAAAACGGTTGAATTTATTACTTCCATGGGTCCTTCATCCAAAGTGATGATAGTATCTACCTGCCTTACATTAGGCATTGTGAACTTAATACATTTGGTTTTCTTAGAGTTAAGAAGTAAATTATTGGTCGTAAACCAATGTAATACCTGAGAAAGTGTAGTATTTACATCGTCAAAAGTTTCTTTTTGTCTATCCACGTTAAATATAAGAGATGTATCATCAGCAAATAATACAGTTTCACATAGGTTTTGAGTATAATAAGGTAGATCATTTATATAAATTAAGAATAACAAAGGTCCCAATATTGAGCCCTGGGGAACGCCCATCAATAAAAGGGCTCCGCTGGAACTTGTTTCTCCGACATGTACGTTTTGGACTCTATTCGTTAAATATGATTGTATTAAATTAAGAGCGTCCTTATCGACACCGTAATGCTTCAACTTCATGAGGAGAGTATTATGGTTAACGCAATCGAATGCCTTCGATAGATCGCAGAATATTCCTATAGCATCTTGCTTATTTTCCCACGCCTCAAAAATATGTTTCATTAGTGCCACTCCTGCATCAGTAGTGGATCTGCCTTTAGTAAATCCAAATTGATTGCTATGTAATAATTTGTTTACGTTGAAATGAGACAATAATTGATTAAATATATATTTTTTCAAATATCTTACTTAGAGCTGGGAGAATAGAGATAGGTCTGTAGTGAGACGGGTCACTCTTTTCTCCAGATTTGAATAAAGGTATGATTTTACTTAATTTCATCAAATTTGGAAATTTGCCCTGGTCAACACACTGATTAAAAATAACAGCTAAGTGAGGAGCAATACATATAATTATATTTTTAAGTATTTCTATAGAGAGTCCCCATAAATCCTCTGTTTTTTTAATATTTAACTCTTTAAAAGTTCTAATGATTATCCCTGCATTTACATGTGTAAATCTAAAAGACGTTTTGCACTCATCAACATGTGACTTGAGGAGAGAAACAGCAAGATGAGGATTTGAATTTAATTTACTAGTTACAGTGACAGCAATATTAGTATTCATTGTGAGGAAACCTGCGCACGCCTGCGAAGAGATTCAAAGGTTTGCGTGAAATAGGCCAATCCGCACTGGGTCACATAGACACAAAACTCCAAAATGTATGTATTTATAAAAATAAAGTATATAGTATGCCTATCCGTTGTTTAGAACCCATATTACAGGATTATGTTAAGTTTGGGGTTAGATGGTGCTGGTGTATGTCAGTGGACATTTATTTATGTATATATCTTAACTTTTTGTTGACCTTTTTTCTATAATATATGAACAAAAATGTTAACTATCGGTAAGATATAATCTGCAGCGACTAAAGGATTATAGATCGTTGTTGTTAAATCAATTTGAACACCATTTTTTCAATACGATCCATATTGATCCGCAAGTCACCAAACAGTGGACATAACAGAACGGCGGCCTAACGTGCCGGCGATGATGTATGGCCGAGAGATAGCGTGGCGATGCAGGTTACACCTCGTAGAGTTCGGAGCGAAGCAGAATTACGTTCGAGTTTTTTTTTAGTTAGATTCGAAATAAATTTTCTTCAAAAAAATATTGATTGTAGAATTTCAATTGATTGTAATATTAGCAATATACTTCCACACATATTACTAAATATACATACATATGTAAATTGATTATTTGTAAATACATACGTATTATACATAGAAACACCCAGACTATTACAAATATACATATTCGTGCACAGAAATGTTTACAATGCCCGTGATCGAACTGTCACCCTTAATGTAGTGGCCGACGTCCCGACCACTTACAACACATGGTGCCTCAAATATCGATTGTATTAAATGTATTATGTTACACATACAAGAAATGCTACATTGTTGAATTATGAAGCACAAATATAAAATGAACGACCTTACGGAAAAAACCATTTCACTTGGACAACCAATTAAACAGTTCAGTACTCATTTATAGTATTTGGAATAAGTTCCGTTGAAAAACGTATTGTAATATAAATATTGATTTAGTGTGATCCGAAATAACTAAAATGTATGTTTTCCTTAAAAATAAATAATTTTACAATAGTATCTAAGTTCGCAGCTTCAGTGGTCCTCGCATCCGTTAACTATCACAACGTATCTGAGTCAGAATCAGTTCAGGCTAACACTAGTTTCGTACTTATTTCATTTTCCACACGTGAATAAATAGAAATATCCATCTTGTGCCGCAATCTTAATGTACTTTTTAACTTCAGCGCATTCATCATGTAAAGCTTGTATAAGAGATTTGTGTAGGTCGTCTCAATCTCTATATACATTTTACCGGCCGTTCTAGTAATTTAGAGCTATCTAGTAATCTTTTTAGTCTAAAGCATCGGTGGCTTATTGGTGTGGACTGTTGCCTTCCATTGTGGCGGGTACAGGTTCAAATCCCGCCACGTACGCAATGTTTTTCGAATTCGAAAATCATATGTACGTTTATATATTAAGCTAGCTAACAATAATTTCCTTGAATAAAATCTAGAGTAGCGACTAGAGTTTTTTTTTTTAAGTGTTATTGGGGTACAGGATGGTCAGGCCACGCCTTATTCTGATAGTGAGTCATACGCCTGACTATGACAGAGCAGCATTGAAGCAGGCCAACAACTGATAGACAGTTATTATTCTCCGCCAATGCCCCATGCGGCCTGACACCAGAGACAACAGATGTTAGTTCTTTATACCTGGTAATTTCACTAGCTACAGTGCGCTCATCCTGAAACACAGAAGTGCATAGCACTCCTGTTTCACGGGACTATATATGGCACTGCGGTGGTACCTACCTAGACGACTCAGTATCGTGTCTACCACCTAAACTCGCGGTCAGCGGTCCATGTCTTAGCTGTGTATATAAGTAAGGATAGGATGCACTTTTTCATTGATTGAAGACAAGTAAGTTATTAATAATCATGCCTAATAATGAATATTGCCTTTCAGTACTTTCAAGTAGAGTTACGCCCTAAAGCGTCGTAATATCAATCAATCATTATAAATGATTTATTTACGGTGAGCGATATCTAATACCTTAGTTCATTATCGAATCGGGCATAAATCTAAATCATGCAAAAAGCTACGTTAGACCACATTCCGCTAAAGATACTTTTTATGAGAGCGACTTTAACACCTTACGATATATTTTTTATTATATAAAGCAAAAGAGCACAATTTTACAAAGATATTGAATAAATAGAATTATAAATGAATATAAAATGACTTGTTTACAAATATATTTGTGTACAAAGCTTATATATAGCTGAAATATGTACCTCTGTGTCAAAATAAATGTGCTGTATACAAATGTATGTGAAGTTATAATATTCTCTTAAACCATGTTTCACGTTTAAAATGAAGTTACTGGTAAGCGTTTGTCTTTGTCTGGGAAAATAAATTAAAATCAAATACAAGTAAGCGCTTCAAAAGAAATACAAGTTTAAGAAGACCTAAGAGTCGAAGGACCTTCAACCGTTGGAGCAGATAAGGTCTCCGCAAAATATTGTGTTTTGGAAAGTGTAGCATGGTTCTACGTCTTTTGACATTCACTGATGTTTTGGGATGCACCGCACCATAATATCACATTTCCATAAAGTCACACACGTTAGATTTTTATAGGTGCGTGTACTTCATGCATGCAAAATAGGCAATTGTTATCTTTGACTACATTCATGAAACATATTTTTCTATAAACAGGTTTTTTTAAATGTTTAATATTGAAATAAAACATATCATATCGTAACATGTAAATACACCCTGTTTATAGTCATTTTTCTTATTCGTGGAGTAATAAATCACTATTCTATTCAACGATGCATTAGTTCGATTGAGTGATTCCATTACATTTTTGCATATTGATTATTTATTTTGAGGGTTCGCTTAGAAAAGGCAACCTTTTTGTTAACATGTTATCCCTTATTTATTGTGGTTAACTGTCCATGAAATAAATACGTACACAATATTAAACACAAATTGAAACGAAAAAAAACTGTGTCTAGAGATTTACAAGTTGTCTGTTTATTCTAAGTGTGGTTGATGATGATGACGAACCGTAATTAATTACAGTTCATAATCATCATCTTGCAAATAATATTGTCGGTTCATTGACTATTGGTCAAAGAAATAAAATAATCCCACCAAAAACATTCTGTAAAAAATCGAGCCAAGTCTCGATGGAGCTGCTTGATTATCTCTAAAAATAATGAAATCAAGACAAAGACGTGCCAAGTCTAAGGTTCCTTACTGCGATTACTTTATTATTATGGTTAATGTTGTGTGACTTGGCCGTTGAACATTCTTTATATGTTATTACCTTAATCAAGCCTACAATTGACTGTTTATTGAATCACCGTTTTCCAAGTGGCAAATTTTATCGTCAATAGGTAGCATTTAGCGTTCTGACGACAGATTGGTGCAATAGTGTCATGGAGCGCCTGGTTTTGTATCCTTGTGTACTCTTCAACGGCCAAGTCCCACAACATTTACCATAAAAATAAAGTAATCGCAGTAAGCAACCTTAGACTTGGCACGTCTTTGTCTTGATTTCATTACTTTTTAGAGATAATCAAGCAGCTCCATCGAGACTTGGCTCGATTTTTTACAGAATGTTTTTGGTGGGATTTCACTTCTTTTTGTAGAAACTTAAAAGGAATATATATATATAGATTTTTGACATCGGATGAAGCGGCCCACCATGTTGAATATATATTGTTTAAAGGCGGTATATCAATCTCTTATAGTTTGGCTGGGCTCTTTTGTTATCTAATCAGGGTCACTAGGTCCTCCAGATCTTCGATTATCCAAGTTTTTATAGTTTTCCCATTATGTTAACATTAAATCCTAACTCTGTACCAAATTTCAGCTCTCTGAGTTAATGGGAAGTACTAGTCCTATTTTGATGATCATGAGTGAGTGAGTGAGTGTCTATCTGTCGAAAATGCGAAACTTTGCTTTCACTTCAGTTCGGAAATAAATTTATTGGATTTAAAGTAGGTTATTATATCTTACTAGATGACGAAAATTTCAGCGTTCTGGTACTATCCGAAGGTTCTCAAATTGGGGTCTGAAAATGCGGTGTAATGGATCCTGTAAAGGATGGTACGGCAGTACTTGCTTCGCGCTCGACTTGGCGGGGGCACTGCCGTGCCCCCAGATCATGATAGGTTTATCATTCAAATTTGAAATCGTCGGTGGCGCAATGGTGTGTCTTACGGTGAAGGAAAACATCGTGTGGAAACCTACGCACGCCGGCCAAGAGATTCAAATGTTGTGCGTGAAGTTGGCGAATCCACACTGGGCCCGCGTGGACGACTAAGGCCTCAACACGGAAAACGAGCTCTACTCACAAAATATTAAATAAATTCAATACAATAACCTTTATATACTTGATAACAAGTAGAAATACGTTTATTAGAATCCACTGCACTGTTTCAAGTGCTGTTTATATGGAACTTTGAAACCACAGACACGAAGTCTGCGAATTCAATATTCATGAGATGTGGTCTGTAAACCATTGGCTGTTTGTTATGAATATTGTATACAGACAATAAGCCAATTAGTGTTGCCAGAAAGTTTTAGTGCACAATGTGAATATATTTAGTACTATATTTCTTAAGTGTGCAATAATTTAAAATTAATAAATAATCTCTAAAATAGTACAAAATAGACTTTGACTTGGCAATATGTTTGTTGATATCCGTATCCATTTGTTATTATTTTCCTTA
The DNA here is from genome assembly GCA_019425675.1 of Leucinodes orbonalis. NCBI lineage: Eukaryota > Metazoa > Arthropoda > Insecta > Lepidoptera > Crambidae > Leucinodes > Leucinodes orbonalis. The sequence goes on along the minus strand of PQWD01002508.1, from coordinate 5,167 downwards.
TTACCTCAGAAGTGATTGTTACCACTTCGTATCCTGCGGGTGCCGTTACGGAATTATATAATGTTTTGAGTTATCAAAAGTATCTTTAAAAAATGTTGAAATAATTTATATATCTATCTATTTCTATAAGACATGTGTGTATTTAATTTTGTGATTTTACGTACACGTGTCAAAATCAAATCATATTGAGTTTATATTCTCCATCCAAAGGTTGCCTGAAAGAGATTGCCATGTTTAATTTCACTTGCTTACTGTCTTTTTTGTATAGAGTAATGTATATGTTAAGTGTACAAAAAAATAATAAGTAAAGCATTCTATAATTTTTAATTTCTTGACAGGGATAACTGTAAAGTAAGTAAAATAAAATAATCTCTCCCTGCCCTGTTGAACAAAAAATAGTACCACTTTAATTACAAGATATCGTTATCAGGCTATAATCGTAACTAGTTTACATGGAAAGTAGATAAATCTAGTCTAACACCACAGTCTATGTTAAAGCAGTACACTCAACTCTTACAATACTGCTATGATGTTTGGGAAAAACTGTGTCATAGGCTGATTATGATTGTGTACAAAAACTTGTTGCACAAAACATAGATCAATCACTTTCCGATTTTATTTGTTTATTTTCATGATCCCTGTTCCGCTTTTTCATACAATAATTTTGACTCTAGCTTTGTTTTAGAACTTAACCTTCTTGCTGTGGCAACACTGACTAACAGCTGATTTCAAATTGTCCCGATATTTAATTTTCAAATTATTTTAAATATAGTAAATGAGGCCTCAATATCGTCTAAACGTGTTAAACTATATATTAAGTGAAAAACTATATAAGAAGTCCATATATCAATTGTTTTAATTGTGAAAATAAGTATAAAAGTGAGTACCGGCATCTGTCATTTTGAATTCAAATTTTATATGAATCATTGTTATCTTTTACAGGTAATTAGTTTGTATTAGTACACAAACTGATCATTACATGTTTTAAAAAATTTATAGTATATTTCGAAATATCTGAGTGCATATCAGACACGCGAAGAGGTTATATTGTCTGAAATTTAAAGTTTGACGTAACCTCATAATTGATTAATCAACTCCCTGAATTTGTTTATTTAATTTTATTTAAATTAAAATTTGACCCTCTGCCATTATGCAGACTCGTGCTCGTCAACTTGAATTGACGCTGCAAGAGTTAAAGCCAACCAGGGAGTTGGTCCACCAATTACAAGTAGAAAGAGATGACAATGAGAAATGTTAGATGTCTTTAATAGGAATACCTTGTTAAAAAAAGAAAATTCTGGTTGATGGTTTTGGTGACTGCGGTGATGAGTATATCCAGGGCCTCAAGCGCATATCTATGCTGGAACATGAGTTGCAGGAAGTTCACCACCATATATCGGAGATGGAGATTGAGAAACAACACACTTTAACCACTCAGAATACAAGTTTATTTAGCGAGTTAGTCGAGTGTGCACCTAGACTAGTTTCCACTGCACTTCACACCAGTCCAACTGTTACTATTGATTTAACAAATGACATAACTATAAGTTCTCCAGTGGAAAATGGTAATTTGAAGTGGAGTAAAAACAAATGCAAAAAATATGTGAAAATAAAAAGGTTTAATAAAAAACCAAAAACTTAATTCAGAAGCAAAAAAAATTTTTTCAAAATGTTAAGTATATTAGGGAACGTAGACAAATTGGTGATGAGTTAGATATTTACTCAATTATGTTACAAAATAATATAGAAAATGTCTGAATGTGAAATACATTTGTTTCAGTCTGAAATTGACAGTCTCAAACAACGATTAGAAAATGTTACAAATAGGTATAATTATGATAAATTGGAAAGTACAGAACACATCTTGGCCTTGAAAAAACTGCTGAGCAACCAGGACTCATTTATAGATACTCCTGCTTGTTCACTGGGGTCACAAACAAGATGTGAGCAAAATTATTTTGTCACTCCTTCCGAACAAACATATAACATTTCAAGTAGGATAACCAGTTTAAATAAGAATAATATTATTATAAGATACAGCAAGATTGGTTTATTTTAGTTATTTTCATAGTATAATGTCATATGGTCTTCTGTTGTGGGGCTCAGCTGCTGATATTAACACTATATTTGTGCTTCAAAAAAGAGCCATCCGAGCCATTTATAACCTTAGACCACGTGATTCACTTCGGGAAGTATTAAAAAAATCGATATTTTAACAATAGCGTCTTAATACATTTACCATAATCTAGTTTATGTCCACAAAAATCTTCATTTTTTTGAAAAAAATTGTGACGTACATAACTTTAATACTAGGAACAAAAACAAACTTGCTGTCCCATATCTTAGACTAAGAAAAGTAGGGAAATCATTTGTTGGAAGAGGCATAACATTCTTTAATAAAATACCCACAAAATCTTGCTGAATTGCCTTTTCACCAGTTTAAATTAAAGATTAAAAAAACTCTCATGAAAAAAGGTTACTATACAATAGAAGAATATTTATCGGATAAAGATGTGTGGTCTTGCACTTAGTGTTCCAGTTACAAAATTTTTGTGATAAATCATTGTAAAGCTATGTGTAGGTAAATGGCAATACCGTAACCACTGATATAAAAAGATTAAAAGAGTAACTCGAGTTCTTGCCGGCTCTTCTCGAAGATCCTACTTTTTCCAAACCGGTGGTAGAGTCACAAAAAATATGATAATAATAACAATTGACGATTCAAAAGTAAATAAAGTTTTCTTTCTTTCTCTTTCTTAATAATTTGGTTATAAAAGGTTTCAATGATTCTTTTCTTTAGATTTATGAGTATTACGTACCTCAATCTTACATGTACACTTCCATACATACGAATTTCATTCTTCTGTATAAAATAAATAAATATCCACTGACATTCACACAGCGTCATCTACCTCAAGGTAAGCGTGAAGCCTGTATTATGAGTACTAAACAACTGATAAACATACTTATATACATTTTTTTTTGTAAATACATACGTTTTTTACATAGAAAATATCAAGACCATTACAAACAGACATGTTCATGCACACAAATGTTTGTACTGCCCGGGGATCGAACCCGGAACCCTGTATCTGTTCTCTCATTTCCATACACGACAAGTTGCCAAAAATACCTTTCCCGTACACTTTCTGGTTATTAAAAAACCGTTTCCATCCCTATAACATTAACATGTCACCCTAACTTTATCTTTTGTCAAAAGTTCTCTTTGGGAATAAATATCTACCACCGAATTTCATGCCAATAATCATATTTAGTATAATAAATAATATCATAATCAGCTCATTAAATTTTACCCACCGAGGGGCACGCGCCTACCCTTGCGCGGGTGTATAGGCCTTAGTCGTTCACGCAGTCCCAGTGCGGATTGGCCGATTACACATACAACCCTTGAATCTCTTCGCAAGCGTGTGCAGGTTTCCCACGATGCTTTCCATCACCGTAAGGGCATCGGATAACGTACCTGTTATTTTGAAAATTCGAAAACATATTGGTAAGTGGCGGGATTTGAACCTGCGCCCTCTCGATCGGAAGCCTCCGGAGATCTTCGACGCTCTTATAAATATAAATTAATGAAATTAATGGTCCTACTGTATCATCGTATACTATGTACAAAGTACTACAGCCGCCAATGACATGGTACAACAGGGTAATCAAACATCGGCGCGATGTCTGATATCGAAAGCAAATTGTATGTGTTTACGTATACAAGGTGTAGTCCAGATTTCTTGGAGAAAATCACAGATTAGGTTTAAAGAAATTTATTTCTCATACAGATTACGTGCAAGTTAACGCGCTCAGGCCGTTTCTTGTTTGCATTATATATTTTAACCTTAATGGAACTAATTTTATTTCCAGCAGTAGCTCCAATTGATAGAGCTTAATTCCTAATGATATAAAAAGTATAGATTCGTGATATGCTCACAAAACAATCGAAAAAACTGTTCCGAATGCAGCGACACCACACATACACATTTTTAGAATGAGCGTACATTTACCTAAACAAAAGCCTACAAACTGTATTCTCTTCGGCGGTTCGTTTTCGAGGTACGGGTGGCGGATGTATATAGAATTTATGTATACAGAATATCATTGGGTAAGGCGTGTTTGTTGCAGTGAGTCATTACAGGCTGATGGTAGGCTTTACAAAAAATATATCATCAATTAAATAATCCAAATTTTGAAATTTTGTATTAAAACATCGAATCTCGTATCCGTCAACAGAGCCGAGAAAAACTGAAGAACATTGCTCGCGTAGTTAAATGGTGCAATACCGATGAACAATTCGAATACATATTACAAGTTTAAAACATTCCAATGAATATATCAAAATTATTAGAAAACAAGTTTTCAAATACATAGAGAGCAGCTGTCATTCCTGGGGCACATTTCCTAAATTAATTACAATCTGTCCGTATTTTTATACGTCTTTTGAAATCCATAACTTCAAATCCACGCCAAAACTATGCAGACACACAGATCCTAGTATTACAAGTGAGCATTTTCGACCTCTTTGATCCTTTTTCCAAGTCGGTTAAAATGTCCTCCAGACGAGCGAGAGCTTGTTACGAGAAGTCCGAATAGGCCGGTAATTGGGCGAGTGTGAGGGAAGGTCTTCGAGAGGCTTTCGAGTGTCGCAATTGGACTTGTACAGTTTTCTTTATACTGAAAGGAAGTTGCTTTAAGTTATTGAAAGTCGGATTCATGTACGTAACCTAACGCTCTATTTTATAATAATTGTCAGTATTAATCGAGTTATATGTCTGTCTTACTTTCAAATCAAGTATATGGGCTGAGCTTACTGTCTCACCAATATCATCATCATTACAGCCTAAAATGTTCACTGCTGAAGGAAGGCCTCCCCTTATGATTTCTACGATGGCCGATTTCTATAAGATGACATTCATTTGTTAACCGCCATTGTCTACTTAGTTTTATATATTTAATTTTTACTTTATTATTCCATGTAACATATTTACTGCTAGACTGAAGGTCTACTAAAAATATAAATATTTCTTAATTAAATATATTTATTATAACTTATAACTTTTTTAATATCATGTTCAGGCAAATAAGTAGACTATTTAACACAACCCCTAAGAACAACAAAGTGGTTTCACGGCGGTTTTCTATGAGGCAGTAGTATCTA
>PQWD01002507.1:0-95962 GCA_019425675.1 Leucinodes orbonalis | reverse complement strand
GGAAAACGAAAGCGTGGCGTCCACGTAACGGAAAACGAATCGTAGGCTGACTCCCAACCAGATGGACGGATGACCTGGTTAAGGTGGCGGGTAGCAGATGGCTGTCAGCTGCTAGGGATCAGCTCGCGTGGAAATCATTAGGGGAGGCCTTCGTATAGCAGTGGACATTTTAGGGTGTAATAATGATGACACTAAGGCCACTATATATCTTATATAGCGCGATCCCTTGTTAACCTCGTATCTTACTATGGCTAAGCATGCACCTACGTGCTCTGGTCTTGTTCGATTGATGGACCCCGCTCTTGTCGCTGGACACACCTCTCGCCATTACTGCAATTTCGATGAAGGTCTTTCGTTTGCTTATATCTCTTTATTTTGATTATTTGTTGACGGCGGTCAAAATGCCTCATGCTCGCCATACGTTCCGGGACCCTAGGGGTGTGGGACTGACACTTGCGTGGCCCGCCACTAAAAAACCCCACGGTCACCCTCCATCACCGCGTATGGACGTGACGGGATCAACTATTGTTAATCGACAGTCGTCCTCCGGCGGACATGTGTATTTCCATCATCTGGTGGACCGAGTGCAATGCAAGGACGAACGCCCAGATCCGACTCTCGCTTCGGGCCACCCAAGCAGGTGTGTTTGTATCAACATAGCTCATTAACGTCCCCAAACCGAAGGCACGAGCCTACCGGTAGGGTGATAGGCCTTAGTCGTTCCACGCGGGCCAGTTGCGGATGACGACTCACACACAACCCGAATTATCGCAGGCGTGCTGAAGGTTTCCTACGATGTTTATTTTTCCTTCACCGTAAGAGCGTCGGATAACGTACATATATTTTTCGGAAAATTCGAAAACCATCGAACCTCAGCCCTCGCCGGTAGGAAGCGATAGTCCACACTATTGAGCTAAACGCTATCTCAACTTATACAAATTTAAATTTCAGAGTGGACTAGCTTTAGGTGTGTGGAATCCGACGAGAGCGCGTAGTTCCCACGCTGCTCCTCGCTCGGATATCCTCTACTACCCATTTACTTCCAACAACTGTCCTATTCAAAACTACCATGAATTCTGTACATGATCACCGTTATGTTTCATAATTACGGATGCATTATGTTTAATCCAAATAATAACTGCGCCATCCTACGACCTCGTCGTACAAGGAAAAATTGAATCTTGGGCTAGGTCTGGGAGTCAATATTTGGGCATGAATTAATGAGTAAATATCTACTACAATGCTCTACCCAAGGTAAATAAAATCATTTCATCATTATCATTGCTCTAGTAGATTTTGAAAAATTTAAATTTCTCTGTCTTTCTTCATCAAACACTGGGCTTCCATTATAATGTACTACTTCTGAATGTATCCTTTTTTCAACAAAAAAAATCTAGATGATTATTTCAAAGTTAGTTCATAACGACGAAGATATCTACGAACAAACAATAAAAAAGTTTCGCTCGATATCTCTGGTCTTCCATCATCAGACCCTGACTCCATAAAATGGGACCAGATCTGAATTATCCTCGTTTCAACAAAAACTTAATCATCAAATCGATTATTACCCGACGAAGGCTATTTGCGAAACAAATAATTTTTAAAAGCACTATATACGTGGAACGAAGTTTTTGTTAAGTCGGTTAAAAAAAGGGCCGGTAAAGAATTCTGAGACCTATGTTTGCAAATGTTTATGGTAAGTACACTACCTACTATTGGGACGTTGCTCACTCCTCCAAATCGAAAGTTAATTCACGATTTACGTGTTACCAAGATGAGATTAACGAGTTCCGAATTCATCAGAAACGCATCCAAAGCCATGTATTATTTTGTATAAACTGCAATTGTAATGGAATGCAAACCAGCTTGACACTCGAGGCAAGATGCAATTTTAGCCTTCACTGTTGACGTCAAATCCACGCTGTACCTCGAAATAACGAACTGTTTGCAAAACCGCTCATAATTTGATTTCGCCATGGGTGTCTTAATAATATATTTAAAAGTTGTAAAAGTTTAATTAAAGGGAAATCCATGTTTTCGACATGATTCACCCAAAGACTTTGCAGTGTTGCCACCTCAGTTTTTAGAAAAAGGGCTTTTTGAGAAGTAAAAAGAGCTAGATAGATCTCGATTGAGCATCAAAGATTTTCTGACTAAAAATGCTGTAAATAATCATGTCTGAAGCCGTTTTTTAGAGCGTCTACTAAACGTCATTATGACCGATTGAAATAAGCAAAAAAGTACTTGTTAGCATGTTCGAATCTTCATAATTTGGTAATGTTTCAAGACAGGAAAAAGTTACAAAAAGATTGCTCTTTTCGGGCTAAATCGTTAAAAAAAGGAGTTCACTTTTGCTAAAAGAAGACTTGCCTATAGTACACTATAACCTGTGGAAATTCATTGGCCTTATTTAGTGCTAATGGTCTTTTCATTGGCTTCTGTAGATTATGTATTAAACAATCACTGCAACAATTGCTTAACCGAGTTCTATTCGTGTCATATTTTAATTGGACTCGTTTTATTTTCATATTTTCTTTTTTTTTTGCGTTAAAAAAAGAGTACCTTTTACTTCTTAGGCTTTATAATGAATGAAGGCTAAGCTAATAATAGCTAAGGTGCAGCCACGTACAATTAATGTATTGTACCGTGCCAGTGTGCTCCTATGAATTTATCCTTTTTTTGTATTTAGACTATCTTTCATAAAAACATTCTCAGATTATTCAGTTGGTAGAGTTACTTATAAATTCTATAGCATTATATTCAAAATCTTATTATTCAAAAATTTGAATGAAATTATGAAAGCGGAAACGATTGTCTGGCGCAAAATTAGCCTCTATGTAGATCTGGACTGTGTTTGTTGAAGGGAGAAGGCCATTTTTACATATTTATCCATTCGAATAATCAATTACTTATTAATTTAAGAGATTTAAAAAGAGGCATTTTTTAAATTACCGGTCCCATATTTTATTAAAATTAATCGGGTAAATTGATTTATTTACAGAGATTTCAATTTATAAATTAAGCAAATTCTTCAAAAACGTCTTTGGCACTTCATTCCATATTTATCACAAATATTGTAGGCGTAGGTTAATTAAGATATTATTTGTGAACCGACCACTTGAGATGTTTGTGGAAAATTAATATTAAACAACAAATATTCGTTGTGCGTAATAACTCTTATGTTAAACAGGTGTTAACTCACTGTGAGTTATGGGATCGTAAAGAGGGCTGGACGGTTTTCTTCATCTTACGACGGAAACATGGAACTGAGCAGTTTTAATGGCACAACACAGATTTATAAATGAACGACATTTTATCGAAGTGGCGTTGGAAATGTATCAATGTTGAATAATCCCATCAGGTTTAGTAAAGCGAAATATAGAATCTGATTATGGGTATCTCCTTCCTATATTTACTTTTGCCTTCCCATTAATAGATTGGCAACAAACTCTTTTTCTTTTCTTTTTTCGAACTGACTACTTGCCGTTGGCCGCAGAAGGGCTTTACGCTTAACCGTGCAAGTTACGCGGCGCAGATTGGCTCTTAGCCTTTAAAAATTAACACCAGCCTAAGGGCGTCAGAGTGACTCGAACTCGGCAGGACGTTGCTGGAGGGCTAGGTAACCTAGTATAAGTTGGGGGAGAAGCGGCCCGGCACACGCCGGTTACGCGAATAGGGTCTGAGCGACCTACGAGGAGTGTGGACGTGATGTTATATTTGCGAGACCCTTTGATGGATTGTCAAAAAAGAGGACGGTATTACACCATCATCATCTCATCACTCATTATACATCCCCACCCGAGGGGCACAGCCCGTAAAAGCGTATAGGCCTTAGTCTTCCACGGCCTAGTGCGGATTGTCGACTTCACGCACAACCTTTGTCTCTTCGTTAGGCGTTGTAGGTACAGGTTCGAATTCCCCGGGCATTTTCAAACATTTGTCTGTATGAAACATGTATTGTTATAATTGTGTTTTCTATGTATAATATGTATGTATACCAAAAAAAGTATTAAGTATGTTTATCCTTTTTAGTAACCATAATACAGCTTCACGCTCACTGGGCTAGATGGCGCTGTGTTGAATGTCAGTGGATATTGGTCAGATAGGTATTTCTATTCAAAATAATAATATGGTAAAAACATAATAATAAATATTTGAAAATTAAATTTTAAAAGTCACTAGTACTGTAGGTCAGCATTCAACAGGGTGGAATCTCCAATAATTGATTTATGATCAACAAGTAATCGCCCCTGGGTGTCCCAACTTTCTACGATAACAACGGAGAGGCGGTGCAGCCCAGTGAACCTGATTGTCAGGTTTTGCGTCTTGTTCGAGAGATATATCGATGTGCGCGATATAACGATTTACACTGACAGGAATTTGGTATGGCAAATTCAGGGATTTGTGATGGTAGAGTAGGGGAGACCGAGGATGTTGAAAAATTTTCACATTTTGTTTCATACACGAAAAAACGATAGGTATAAACCTCATGATATTAATACGTTCGATAGGTCATTCCATAAACTTGTGAATGACTAACATAAGAACTTTGCTTGTGTTTAATATTGAGGTGAAAAATAGACTTACCGTAAAAGTCAACTTGTTGTCAACTCCTCCTACCGAGTAAGATTAAAAGTGGCTGAGGGAGTTGAAAAATGTTTTTGAGATATTAGGGACTGTAAAGTAAAAATAATGATATCATAATGTAATAATTATATACATTAACGGTATTTATTCAAACTAAAGTTTATAATATTTACGAAGTAAATGTTTTAATTAATATTTACACTGATATATCAGTAGTAGGTCAATACTGTCTTATTCAAATAAAATCAACTTTGATTGATGCCGAAGGGGAGGACTTAGAATTCATTACGTGTTATTATTGTTTCGAGGTGGGGCGAAGAGGGGGACACAGGGAGCCCCCCTGCAAAATGGGAGTTGCGGCAACCCTCCATTACGGAAAAAATTATTAAAAAGAATAGTAACACTTTTGATTCCAATTAGCAATATGTTGGGTTCTCCTAATTCGGAAGCAGGCGGAGGGTAAACCCCCCTCCCCCCCCCCCTCTTAAAAAAAAGAGATTCAATATTTTTAAAAAATGATATAAGAAACCTTAATACCATTTTTAAGACCTACACATTGATACCCCACACGTGGGTACGAGAAAAAAATGTTTTAAGTTTAGTTCAATTATGGGGAACCCCAAAATTTTTTTCAAGTTTCTTATCAAACCTATGCGGTTCACCTAATACATATATTACAAAGTTTGAATAGCGTAGAATAGTTTAAGTTTCGGAGAAAAAAGGGCATACGGACGACGAACAGACAGACGAACTTGACTAATCTAAAGCGTTCGTCTTTTTGCTTTTGGCTACGGAACTCTAAATAGAAATATAGTTAATTTTGAACTTGAAAGCCGCATCAGGAGACTTTTCTGATGCAAAGATAACTCTTTATGCTGTGAGATCATAGGTATATTTTCGTGACTCGCCATCCTCTTCAGTCTTTCTGCTACAATCTGAAGTTCAGGACGAAACAAATAAAAAAAACATATACCTTTAGAAGTTGGACTGCTGACGATGTAAAATTAAAAACGAGGAGAGTAAGAAACAGTTTGTTTCAATCTCCTCAGTAAAGAAAAAGCTTCCCCATTTTTTATTTAAACCATACTCAAGACGCTGATACAAGAAAATTCAATTTTACCAACATATATAATTCTTTAGTAATAAGCTTACAAATATGTATTGGGACCAAAAATACAAAAACCCTTATTAAATTATAGCATTGTAAAAAAACGTTGAAAAACTTACTTTTTCACGATTTTTGTCACAGGCAGCAGAATCCTAAGCGCGCGCATGATTGACGCCCCGACGCTAATGACTACTTCTCGGGTAGATAATAGTGCTTAAAAAGGGATGTTACCAACTCCTATAGTTATAGTTACGAGAAATCTGTACATTATTTCAATCCCCTCGGTCTTCCCATACCTACCTCTCCTTTGATTTAGGGCTCAGGCAATTGATATCTGTATATAAAGGTAAGTACGCCATCTTGTTGCCTTAAAAACGAACGCCAAAAGATACAGTTGTAGGCTTCTTTTTTAGGCAAATGTTACGCTCATTCAAAAATGCTGGTATGTGTGCTGTCGCTGTATTCGGAATACTTTTCGTTGTTTTGTGAGCATATCACGAATCTATACTTTTTACATCATTGCCTACAGCTCCTTCATTGACCTGTTTAAGGATACTTCTGTGAAACTTAGAGCGTCGGAGGCTCATTCGGTGTGGCTGTTGCCCCTACCAATCTAGTGGGCGCGGGTTGAATGAATTTTCGAAATTATATGTACGTTATTCGACGCTCTTACGGTGAAAAAAACATCGTGAGGGAGACACTACCCGTAAAGGGTGGAAGCTTGAGTCATCCACGCGGGCCCCCAGTGCTGATTGGCCAACTTCAGGCACAAACTTTGAATCTCTCGGCAGGCGTGCGCTGGTTCCTCACGATGTTTTCCTTCACCGTAAGAGTGTCGATCTAACGTACATATAATTCGAAAATGGGCAAGCACATTTGGTACGTGGCGGGATTTGACCTACACCCTCCTGATTGGAATGCACATCCACCGATTGAGCCAGCTACGCTATAAGGTACCTAGAAAAAAACGCTTTAACGGCCTCTTTGAAATGAACATGTTATGGAGTGTTATGTGAGCGTCGGTGTTCCAATGGTGTGGACTGTTGCCTCTTTACCGGGAGGGTCTTGGGTTAAAATCCGCCACGTACCAATGTGTTTTCGAAATTGCCTATATGTCGTTATCTCGCCTCTTTGAAGGAACATCGTGAGGAAACCTTGCGGACGCCAGCAAAGAAATTCAAAGTTGTGCGTGAAATCGGCAACCCGCACTGGGCCCACGTGGGACGACTTAAGGCCTAAAACCCTATAAGAGTAGGGCTCGTGGCCCCTCGGTGGGGACTTGTTAATGAGTGATTGAATATAATGTTTACAAAGTAGTACAACGCCACCATAAAGAACTGGTTTGTCCGACTTTAATCTAAATGGAGGTAACTGCATCCGATGCGCCTATCAGTGGTACAATACGAGCCGCGATTCAGACTCAATTACGGGCATAAACAGATATAAAACAAAACGGACCTGGCCATGCCTCACAACGACTTAGGGCTGGAACTTTACTAAAATTTAAAAACCTCCATTAGAATTCACTGATATGTAGATTATATTTTATTTGAATCTGAAGAACCTGACACGTAATCTTATTTAGTAATTCCTGGATGATACACTTGAAATTTAAAACCATATAATTAAATTAATATAATTGAAATTAATTGGAATAAAATCGGAGTTAAACGTAGACTTACTCCAAAATTATCTTCATTATCAGTTATTATACGTCCCGGTTATAAGAGACATCTGTTTTCTCGGGTGACGGGCTGTGTGGGCATTGATGGAGAATAATACTATCAGTTATTATAAATATTCCAAAGCTACCACTGTCTTGTCGAACGTATCACTGACCATCAGGTGAGCGTCCTGGATATTTTTGTAACGGAAAAAAACTGACCTCAAATGGGAAAAATAGATCTTGGGTGTGCGTACCCTAGAGGAAAGTATTGTCCTAGAGTATATGAGTGGTACCAATGTTTTGTCTCTACTTTTACTATGTATGTGCGCCAAATATTATATATGTGCTTTCAGCCGTTTTGGATAAATCGAAAAAACTTTCCTGCTAGGGTAACGTTTTCTAGCAGAAAATTTTTAAAAAAACATCGAGGAAAAAATAATTAGTCGCGTTAGAAAGCTTACGTGTATGCAGAATGTGCGCCAAAAATTATATATTTGCGCCTTCGGGTTTTTTAATATTCAACTTTCTAATCTCCTGCTAGGGTAACGTTTTACCAAATGCATATCTCGAAAACATATTGCATGTGCGTTTATGAAAAAGCAAATAGCTCTTACATGTGCCAATATGGCCGAATTTTGAACAAGAAAAATATCTTAGATTTTAAGTTATACGATCCTTTTTCAGAAATGAGAAAAAAAAATATAGCCTCTTTATAAAAGGCCGATAAGCTCATTAAAAAATTGCATTTGATCCGCATCTTGAAGACGCATATGTGCGCAATTTCCATAGTGCACATTCATTATTGGGTTCGAGTCATAATGAGAAAAACTAAACAAAACCTATTCATGTTTTTGACGTTCCCCATACAGAAACTGTTCCAATCTAAGGATGAGCGATTGTAAACCTTGATATGTGCATATTGGTCCGTAATATTGTGAAAATTTTCACCTTAAAATATTCCGTATTTTTTAAAGATATAAACAAAAACATAAAAAAATAAAATACGATCGATTATCCGACAAATTAGATGACTACTAAAAAGCGACGATTTCGATATTATCGATGGGCCTTCTTAAATTACACATCAACCTATTGACACATCTTGTGCTCAAGTACAGTAAGTGAAAAGTGATTCCCATTCATTTTCGAAAACAATGTTCCATATTTTATAAAATTTTCATAAAATGCATGGGTAGTACAAAGGAAATTATAAGTATATTATATATATAACCATGGGCTAGATGCACTGAGTGAGTGTCAGGTTATATTTATTTATAAGTTCGTATTTTTTCTTCTCACAGAAACTTTCACACGGCTAGCACAATTATTAGTACTTCTTTTTTCCTTTTTTAGAGTTGACGTACATACTATAAAAACTTCGTAGGATTTTGATAGATAAGCGTGACACCTATAAATAATTAGAACTCTAAATAGTTTGATGACACAAATGTCAAAGTTAAATAACTGTCAATTGGAACTCTTACTTACTCTGTGGTCGCACCACGCCAGCATATGACGTTCTACGTATTGCTTGTAGAAAAAAGGACACGGTAATTACTAGGTCTTAATAGAGGACTAATTATATAAACAGTACTCATCTTGAATAATGCGACCTTTACGACAATTGGAAGTACAAGCCCTTTGTGGCTAGATTAGCACTTTATATACGGGTGAACTCCTTTCTTTAACGATTAGCTCTTTTTCGCTGTCTTGAATTTTAACCCATGTATTGAGTTTTCGACATGCTAAACAACTTTTTACTATATTCATCGGCAGAAGACGTTTTTTGACGCTTCTAAAAAGGCTTCATGACATGATTATAGCATTGTAGAACGGAAAATCTATTGATTCTCAATCTAACCCTTTTTAACTTCTTCAAAACGCGCCATTTCTAAAACAAAACGGTGGCAACACTGTGGAAGTGTTATTGTAGTTATATTCATACGTTTTGATGTGAACGGACACGGTCGGTTATTTTTGTGTATGGGAAGTTTTTTGAAAGTGGTGCAATTATGTGACGGACGATATTTATTACGATGAAGAACTGCGATGATGGTAAGCATTTTCATTATTTCGGTGCATTTTATAACCTTTTGACTTATTGCAAGCACTGTGGATTTGCGTACAACTACCGGTTGAGATGCAGGTCATGGGTTAATTCTGGCGGTTAGTACATAATTAAATTTGATGATATTGTTGTCAGGTTCTGGGTGTTTGTAGTACACGTTCTATCTGTTACTAAGGACACGAAGAAAATATTTTAAAAATATACTTTAGATCAAACGCAGCTTCTAGTATGGCACTCAATATGTGGATTAAATGGCAGTCAATGACTCATAACACTGGGGAAGCAGGTTGATGTTCACTGGTGACCATATTGTATACTTACTCATGGTCCTTCCTACAGCGAGAAGAGAGAGAGTAGGAGATGTAGTACTGGTATAAAGTATTCGTTATTGGTTGAGATAGTTTGCAACAGAAACTAATCTTTAACTTATGAAGCGATAAACAAACCATCAGCGTAGCTTTTAATGAACCTTTTTTTTTTGTTAAAAACATAATTAGTGTAAAGTGCCGTCCTTATATAATTTAATGGGGCAGAATTATTCTTACTAATTCCTTAAATTGTGGCTTTGTTGTTCGGGTTCAGGCTTTTCAAATCATTCTCGCAGTGACTTTAAGCAAAGCCCCTTTGTGCGATGCCCCTTACCTGGTCCGAGGCGCGAGCGAGAATATTACAATGTATTAATTACTACTATATATTTTGTATTTAATACAAAGTGTATCTTAAATACTAAGTGTATTATGTGATTTTAGGTAATTTTTTCACTTAATCGGGTCTTTCACAAACCAAAATTATTTATTTTTTTTTGTACATGATTTAATAATTTATTTTTACAAATTACTTTTTATACAGCAATTAAATAATAAGATACAAAGTTATTTTGTCCGAAAGGAAACATAATTATATTAGTAATTTTACATGAACCAAATTACCAAAAAACTTTCTACCGACTGTTACGACAGCTTACCAAGGTATAAGCGGTTCATTTACGAAGGCATCGATACATATCGAACCGTCGCTGTTTTGTAATCATTCTAATTTGTCGGATAACCGATCGTTATTTATTTTATTATTTTTGTTATATCTTTTAAATACGGAATATTTTGAGGTGAAATTTCACATTATTATTGGACAATATGCAATAATCATGGTTTGCAATCGCTCTCTTAGATTTGAACCAGTCTTCTTGTATAGTGAACTCAAAACATGATAGGTTTTTGTTTGTTTTTCTCATATTATCAAAACTAATGAATGTGCACTATAAACTTGCTGCACATAATCTGCGTGTCCAAGACGGATCAAATGCATTTTTTTTTTATGAGCTTATCGGCCTTTTTATAAAGAGGCTATATTTTTTTTCTCATTTCTTAAAAGATCGCATACTTAAAATCTAGATATTTTTCTTGTTTCAAATTCCGCACAATTGGCACAGTAAGAGCTATTTATGCAATTTTATTCATAAACGCACATCAATAGTTTTCAGAGAATATGCGATTTTGTTAACGTTACCTAGCAGGAAGATTAAAAAAGTTGAATATTTCAAAAACCTAAAGGGCACATATTAATTTTTTGGCGGCCCATTCATGCCACAACATAGCTTTAACGCTAATTATTTTTCTCCGATGTTTTTTTAAAAATTTCCTGCCTAGAAAAACGTTACCCTAGCAAGAACCGTTTTTTTCGATTTATTCCAAAACGGCGAATGCAATATATATATTTGGCGCACATACATAGTAAATGAGCACAAAACATTGGTAGCCACTCATACACTCTTAGGACATACTTTCCTGCTAAGGTAACGCACACGGTTTTTGGATACAGTCCTTCACTACTTAAGGTAAAAAAAAGTTAGTAAATCTTGTCGCAGCGACTTAGCCCTAACATGAAAGGATTTCTAGCATAGCAAATATATGTTCAATTTACGTACAATAAATTCGAATGTTTGGTGTTTACGCTCGCTTATTAGTAATGTATCTGTTTGCCTTCGATCTGGGGCGATCTAAGGTACGCGTTCACACATAGTATTTCAAGGAATGTATAATAAAGAAAACACATTTTTACAATATTTACATTTATTGCCATACTTAATAAAATGCCCCAAATTCTCAAGCCTAAATATTTTTTACAATTCACATAACTCTTTACAAAACTCATCGCTGTTCATTACAATACTAACTTTTCAGTATTAAACTTTCACTGTACTGGACAATGGCTTAGTCAATATTTAATGATTTCGTTCTCTTATCAAACGCGCTTTTACTGACGGAGTGATAGTATCTGTTTTTTATTAGACACTGACCGCTCTCCTCGAAGTAAGTTATTATCTTACATAAGCCACTAAAACTTCAGTATCACCATCAAATGCGTCATAAATTATAAAGTAGATCTAACAATCATTTTCTACGTCTTTATTGATTTTCTGCTCTAAAACTTGCCTCATTCTTTGCAAACTAAATTCTTTGCAAACGTACTATGTTTTATACTATTATACCATATTTTACGATATCCCAACTAATTCTTGACTAATTCTTGTCGTCTCTCCCAAGTGCCTGACTACACCTGCATTTCCATACATCAAGCCATACCCTTCTAAATATCTCGAAAACTCGGATAGCATTACTTGAATTCAAGACACTCAATATCGATCTTTGCTTTCTATCACTCATCACTGATTGAATAAAATCCATAATCATTTTAAGCACATTGTTTTAAACAACCACATTTATGTCTGTTTATTGTTTTCGTTCCATCTCTAATACTCTGACAACTCTCATTCTCTGTTCCGGACTGGTTATAGAGGTAACCCTGCTTCGTAATTTTTTGGGGTCCGCTGCGTGTTATGTCGCTTGGCCGTGAAGATTATACAGGGAAGGGGCTTAAAAAGGGAAAAAATTTTTTTTTTCCCCCCGGTAACCATGTGGCCGAAGACCGGAGTCGTCTAACGATTCTACTCGTGATTATCTTCGTGTTTTTCTCGTGCGTAATACGCGAACCAAAGGGGTACACTTGGCTTGTGGATATGATGGTGGACTCACGATTCGGTGTCGCGGGTGATTTTAACCATTATCCACAGCTGTATAGACTCAAAATTAAGATGATTAAATTAAGTGGGTGCTGGCAACTGCGGAGATCGTGTCTTATGTGGTCGTGTGGTTGATATGAGGCCCTTTTGCTGTCTCGGATCGTGATCGCGGTGCGTGAGGGAGGCTGCGATTGCCGTTAACACAAACTTGGAAAGACTTTGTGTAGTTCGATGAAGCAGTCGGACCGCGGGTATATAGGTTTTGTCGTACTATGGTGTGTTCATCCTGTAGATGGACTATAATAGCCAGTAACGCGTATTATATAATTACAATACCATATAGTACTATACTAGATTGCGTTTTATTCCTATATAGATTTTAATAAAATTACGTCCGACAGGCACTGGGTTTGTCATCCTCGTGCGATTAGTAGGACTACCTCCCACAACTTAGTCTTTCAATTTATCTCAGGTTTTTAAAACGCCTATTGGATTGTAGGTGTTTGTTCCTTACCCTGAGTAGCATTTCTCAATACCACTTAAAACCAATAAGTGGGAGAGAGCAAAGGTGGAGGCAAAAATGTATAGATGTGGGTATGTTTTGCGTGGTGAACATAATTATGATATGATATTATTATCTCATTATTTACTTTGCTTTTACTGCAAGGGCACTTACTTTACTAATTTTTTACTGAAGCTCTCAGTTGGAAGCTAGGTAAGGAGGTGAGGTGGTGGTGATGTGTAGATGGCTAAGAGGCTGTAGCGTGCGGGCAGGTGTCCAGAAGGCAAGAGGAAGGTCTGTGCAGACATGGGAGGTAGGCGCAGAGGGCGGGCCTATCGAGGGACGTGGGGAGCTGAGGCGCGCATGCAGCTGGGCGAGCGCGACAGGGCGGGCGCCAGACGCGTAAGAGGCGTTGGGAAGCGACGAAGCCGATGGGGAGTGCCAGGGAGGGCAGGGGACGAGGGTGGGGGGTCAGTAGAAGGAAGGACAGGTGAGAGGGCGCGAGGCAGTGGAGTAATGGACTTTGTCGATGGCCTTCGTAAAGTGGAGGACACGGAGGTGAGAACAGAGATTTCTGCAGGTGTGGTATTTCATGAAGCGCGGTATAGGTTTCGGTTTTAGGTAGGAGATGAGAGATTCTAGACTCCAGACTCGCGATGTCGGTGGTTTGGGGAATACTTGTAGCGCTGCTCAGACGAGTGCTTCTTTAGGCAGATTGTGGGAGGATCAGAGGGGGCTGTGCGTTTTAGCGTTTCGCAGCCGCGAGCGGGCGATGTGTGAGTAGAGTGCCGAGTGAAGTGGGAGTGAGCTGCAAGCGTTGTTGGGGGTACGGGAGAGAACTCTGACGTGTCGCTCTATGTTCCGTTGGGTCGCGAGGAGTGGAGAGATTGGAAGAATAGCGGATGTGAGGGGCGGTCGGATGAGGCCCCGACAAGGACGTTGTGTGTCGGGCGTGTTAGCGTGATGGGCTAAGTGGGGGTAGCAGCGAGAGGTCGGGCGCGGGAGACACGTTGGGAGCGGTTGTATTCATTGTAGGCGAGGGGATACCGTTACTCTGCGTGAGGTGGATTGGCGAATATGGGGCGTAGGGCAGGTCGACGTGGGCGGGTGGTCAGATGGGCGTGTGTGTGCATGTACCGAGCGTTCAGAGATAGGCACGGGTACTTGGTTGGTGGTTGCATGCACGGAGCTGCCCTCAGCCAATTAATAAGCCCTCTTTGTGATTAAAATGGTTTGCTTGTCCCCTTATGTCCTGCCGCTGCGTGGTACCGGACAATGCGGACTTTCCTTGCCCTGGTAACGTATGCCCGACTAACTTGCATCCTCGTACCATAATACTGTAGTATGTGGTGAAATGTGTGATAGTAGCAATTAAGACAATAGGGAATATAATGCTAGTTACGTATTTATTACAATTTATGTTTGCTGTCGTCGGTGTACAGTTATTTAAGGTGAGCTTTAACTTGTAGTTGATATGTTGGATGTTGCAAATGAAATGTTTTAGTAATTGCCTGACATAGTGTTCCTTCCTTTCTTCAAAAAAGATTTCTATCTCATAGTAAAAAATTTCAATGCGCCATAATATATTATAAACACACCAACAATAATATTTCTAAATAGCATGTCAAAACTCAATCTCATATGTTTTTGATTCTTTTATTATGACAAATTATTTATTAATCAATGAGTATCGGCTCTGCCTTTAAGCAAGCCTTAATTAATTTTCCATTCTTTGTTTCGATTAACATTTAAACACCAACGATATTTTAAGGTGTCAGAAGCAATAGATTTTCTATTGTATCTGAATTCCTGTTGTTCAAATGCGTAATTATTACTTAGCGTAATTTTGGAAAGGCAAATTTTCATGAGAAATGGGATGAAATCTTGTAACACTTTTTAATTTCAATGATTATATTCTAAGTCTTAGAGTGTGGCATGCCTACCTATTGTGTTATTTTTTTAACACTCACATAATATCTTTTAGAATTCTTAATGCCTGAGATTTTGTTACAGGGAAAGTTTTTTAGATGTAATGATATTTCAAAAATGACAGAAGAAGAATGTCAGTAAGTACATTACCTAGAAGTTAGTATAAACTTCACTTGTACCTTTATTCAAGTTACAATTTTTTCAGGGGGACGTATTTAGTGTTTGAAAATAATAAATATGTAGTGAGAGATAGAGAATGGAAAAGAAATGACTTCCATTTTGATAATGTCATGAAAGGAATGCTCACATTATTCACAGTTTCCACTTTCGAAGGGTGGCCTGGGTAAGTGTACTTTGATGACAGTATTGTATTCTGTTGCAGTTCCATTGCGCACGTACGTGTCTTATTAAGTTTTTAATGTATTTTATATCATTATTTTTTTTTCAGACTGTTATATGTATCCATAGATTCGAATGCTGAGGATCGTGGTCCCATTACTAATTTCCGTCCAATTGTCGCAGCCTACTATATCATTTATATTATTATAATTGCCTTCTTTATGGTAAGCTTTATCACTTTTTCATGCAATAATAAAATAATAGTGTTAAATTTAAATAATCATTACACTAATATCAAATCTCATTTATTTGTAGGTTAATATATTCGTCGGTTTCGTCATAGTGACATTCCAGAACGAGGGTGAACAAGAGTATAAGAATTGTGAGTTAGATAAGAACCAAAGGAACTGTATTGAATTCGCTTTGAAAGCGAAACCAATTAGAAGGTAACTTACTGAACTTATACATAAATTCCTCTGAACCTAATGACATAATGCAAATTCTTGTTGTAATTTTATTATTGAAAAAGGCATTATTTAAATTAGCAATTCTCAGAATAATAATAAAAAAGGATTTCGTTCTGAAATTATAATAACAGTCTGTGATGTCAGGTTTTTAGGAAATACTTTTTATTATTTGTGTTACAACAGTTATATTTTAATAGTTATGTCCCCCCTAAACTTTCGCAGTCGGATATATCCAATAGACACAATATATATTTTATGTCTCGATTTCTGAAGGTGACAATAAAAATAATTTAAGCAGCAAAGTTAAAACAATTGAGATTATTAAAATCCAGGTATATACCGAAACACCGTATCCAGTACAAAGTATGGTGGTTCGTGACGTCACAGCCGTTTGAGTACGCCATCTTCGTGTTAATCATGATCAACACCATCACGCTCGCCATGAAGTACCACAACCAGCCACCGGAGTACAGCAAAGCTTTGGACATGCTCAACATGATATTTACAGCTGTATTCGCCTTGGAGTTCATTTTTAAATTGGCTGCCTTTAGATTTAAGGTAAGTACCTTACATAGTTCATTTTAAAGCAATTTTTGTAACTATATGATCAAATTTTACGATGTCATTGGCATTCTTAAATCTTTTCTTGGTATGGAGCAAGCCTATATTATTTAAATTGTATGGAACATAATTAAAATCTTATTACATGACCTTTACAGAATTATTTTGGGGACGCATGGAACACATTTGACTTTATCATCGTATTAGGTAGCATCATTGACATTGTTGTGTCACAAGTAAACGAACTCAAGAATCAGGTAATATTTTACACTATTCACAAAGGATATGGTCACTTAAAACTAGATAACCACAATCACCGGTGTTACTTAATTTTGAATTAGCCGATGTATCTAGTAAAATAAGCACAGTTCAGCAGTCAGCTATGTTAATTAACTTTGACCAGGTTACTGCGCTGGCACAATGATCTGAAGTGTATCTTGACCTATGACACGAGCTTACGCCATTCAGATCTTTCCCTGCCCCCATTCGTTATTGCAGCATCTACAGATAACTAAGGTCTCTCTCGTCTTGGTCTATCTTCTTGTACCTGGGACGACAAGTGAATGAACCAAATACGTCAATTCCTTACCACCCGAAAAAAATTGTTTCGAAACTGAGACCAATTTAGTTTCATCAGGGGCATGTATATTGTTTATAATATTAATACTGAGGCTTTAATACAATGGCTAATTCAAAATTAAGTATGTGAAGTTACTGTCCCGAGCATGGGCGATATCTATGTTGTAATAACAATACTAGCTAAAGCTCACTTCTTCTTTGACAGCAATGTTATAAACTGCATTCAATAATATGTTCCTTTCAGGGAAGTGGCATGCCAAGAGCGCACGTTGTTAAGGTAAGACATGCTTTCACGCTCAAAATCTGCAATAGTATACTACACAAATACATATTATATTAGACTCTAGTACAAACTATAGATGCAGAAATACTACAACAAAATTTAATAGAAACTAAATTGACAATTAATTATAACGCTTTAGATGTTGTGACCGCAGATAGTATAGCTTGAATGTTATCAAACACAATATGGGACAGTAACAAATGGATTATGCAATTGTCAACTGTAAAAAAAACACTCACGTTTCGATCGAAATCAGTAATACTTTTTAGATTGTGGATAATGCTCGGAATCTTGTGATTTCGAGATACTGCAGCATTGGATTCATTTGTTTAGCAATCACTACAGCAAATGAACGTTCTTAAGTATGTATATATTTTGCATTAAGTTCAAAGGAGGTATCTTTTTTACACTAATATCTTCAATATAGTATTTTTTAATATCTGACAATCCGTGTGATGAAATGGCTGAGGAATCTCTTACCACACAAAGTGTTCCAGGTTCTATCCCCGTGTAGTTAAAACAGACAATACAACCATGTTCTTTTGTATGCATGAACATCTCTTTGTATCAGTCAGAGTGTATTTAATTTCAAAAAGTTTAATATTTACATCCGTTGTTTAGTAACTCGGAGGAACTAGACTTGAGTAACAATATCTAGAGCTAGATACTTAGTTTGAGGCTATATGACGCTTTGTGAGCGTCGTGAGGTTATTGATATTGATCTGTTAATTTAAAATATGCCTACGCACACAAATTTATAACCTGCGAAAAGGTGTTTGTATATTATTTATTTGATCTAATGTTTAATTGTCTATAATTACAGGAAAGCTCAATACCATCAATAAACTTCTTTCGTCTATTCCGAGTCATGCGACTTGTAAAGCTGTTATCGAGGGGAGAAGGCATTAGAACCCTCTTGTGGACATTCATCAAATCTTTTCAAGCGCTGCCATATGTTGCGCTGCTTATTTTGATGCTTTTCTTCATATATGCTGTTGTGGGGATGCAGGTTAGTCAAAAATTATAATTCATTACTTTGCGCGGCCATTAGTAAATGTTATGAACGATAAGATCGTAAGAAATTAGTTTATACCAGATAGTTTTTGCTATTTATAAATAATAAGCATATTGTTTACAGGTATTTGGTAAAATTGCAATAGACGATGAAACGCCCATCACAAGAAACAACCATTTTCAGACGTTTCCTCAAGCTATCTTGGTATTATTTCGCTCAGCCACAGGTAAATTCATTGATACAATTATAGTTTTTAACCAATCAATCGAGTTATATTTTTTTCTGATAAATCCTCTAATTTTTGTTATTTATGTAACTAAGAGATGTACCCTGGGATAACAACTTGACGAATTAGAAAGTAAGCGTCGTTAGTTACTGTCCTTAAATATGGTTTTAATATTAAGGAAGCCAAATAGAGGTAATTTTGATTTTCTAAATCTGAAGGACGGATTCAAAACCTAATAACATTCTCACACGAAAAATACTCAAGAAGGATATGTATTCGTCTTGTATCACTAATTTTGTAAAATTATGATTACTTATTACTTTTATTACGTAACTGCTCAAATCGTCACCAAATATATCTGAATTTTACTGTTATTCCAACTTTAAAAGAGTATGTCAATATATAGGGGAAGCATGGCAAGATATTATGATGGGGTATCTCCAGAACCGGAAGTTAAATGTGACAAAAACTACGATGAGGAGGGAGAAGAAGCTGGGGGGACTTGCGGTAGTGTGCTGGCCTTCCCATACTTCATATCCTTCTATGTTCTCTGTTCATTTCTGGTACGTGTCTTTTTTTGAAGTAATAACTTTTACAGTCTTTCACGAGTCCATTATGGTTGGAATAAAGCTTTATTATATGAGTTTTTATCTGATTTCAGATTATTAATTTATTCGTCGCTGTCATTATGGATAATTTTGACTATTTAACGAGAGACTGGTCAATATTGGGACCACACCACTTAGATGAATTTATAAGGTATTTGATTTAATAATCTTTATCTTCTTTCGACTATAAGGTGATGAGTACTAGACGTTTCTGAATTGTTAAGAATGCCTTATTTTATAATCATATAACATATTTTCAGGTTATGGAGCGAGTACGACCCTGATGCAAAGGGTAGAATAAAACATTTAGACGTAGTTACGTTACTTAGGAAAATCAGTCCACCTTTAGGTACTGTCTTACATATATTTGATTCCTTATCCCATTAGAAATTATCACAACTCAATATTTACTTTAAATTTCTAAGTTAAATTGGCCTTATATTGGTCGCATTACCATATTTAACTTGTGAATCCATATCGACTCAATAGGAAAAAGAAGTTTTCTTCTAAATTAACTGACTTAAAAATTCTTACTTTATTGAAACATTGATAAAACTAGATCCGACAATATGATATCTAAGAAATTGACTCAATCTCTAACTAAATTTGTAGGTTTTGGCAAACTGTGTCCACACAGAGTGGCGTGCAAACGACTAGTGTCAATGAATATGCCCCTCAATTCGGACGGCACAGTATTATTTAATGCAACATTGTTTGCAGTCGTTCGGACATCATTAAAAATAAAGACGGAAGGTAAATACAATATTCTTATACGTATTCAACAGCTGAAGTGGACATTAGTTCTAACATAAATAATTTTGACTTCTCAGGAAACATAGATGATTGTAACACAGAACTAAGAGCAGTAATAAAGAAGATTTGGAAACGCACCTCCCCAAAATTGTTAGATCAGGTAGTACCTCCACCAGGAGATCCAAATGAAATCACCGTGGGCAAATTTTATGCAACATTCCTCATACAAGATTACTTCAGAAGGTAATGAGTTTCAATTTCGACTATAGTTACTTCTTTATTTTTCATGCATTTCTTATAAATTTTCTTCAAATTTAAATTTGGTTTTGACGCCATATAGGAATTTAGTATGATCTAGCCCTCTTCTCTGAAATCATGCACAATTTTACAATAACCTTTCCGAAGCTAGAGTTCAATTTAAAGCACAAGTTTTAAAAATTTAGGGTTTGAATAATTTCATTATTACTACATATCAGTTTTGCCCAAAATTGTTTCATGATTTGTCCTTATTCATTATATTTTGTTCGGTTAAAACTGACGGAGTTGTTTTTGTTCCATAGGAATCACGCGTAAGTAAGAGAGGATACGTATGTTTTATAGGAAAGAGAGAATGTTCCCCTTTTTTAGTATTTTTAATCATAAAGCTGCGATGATCCTTTGCGAATTAGTTTTTAATATGAATATTAGTACGATTTTACTGATAACCATCCGACAATACATTACGTTTTGACTGCGTTTTTCAAGATTGCCCTTGCATGGTCCCCTTATTTTGGAGACTAAGTAAATAGCTGTAATAATAAAGCATTCAAAGCGACCATATTCCCGATTTACAATCTAACTTGCTTCCAGTAAGCATGCAATGTGTTGAACATTGAATTCCCCAAACCAGTGGTTTAAGTCCGTATACTCATCCCCTTTGTGATTTATACGTGTTGTGTTTGTAATATTTTGTACCAAACATAATTTTAGATTCTAGATGTTTCGCGGATACAAACAACTTTACATTAACACAAAATTTGTGCATTTCATTAGATTTTAATATTTACAACACTCTTTTACATTTTTGAACTTAATATATTTAAATAAATACAATTTGAGTTTAATTTTTATTCAATTTATAGAACTCGATAAAACTATTTTATTAGAATTAAATGAAAATAAATTAAACTAGATGCTTAAAGATTAGATATTTTTTTCAATACACAACATTTTTAGACTAGTCGCATTGGTTGCACACAATTTCGATTCTCAAATAGAAACTATATACTTACCGATGATAAAACATAAAATATTTTATGTACACTAAGGTTCAAAAAGCGTAAAGAACAAGAAATGCGACAGAGTGATGAGCAGACTCACCAGATGACACTGCAAGCTGGTCTTCGAACTCTTCATGAGGCAGGCCCCGAATTGAAGAGAGCCATATCAGGAAACTTGGATGACATCACTGCAGAATGTGATGTGCCTATGCATAGAGTAAGTATATTATAATAATTAGTATTATAGCAATTTAAACAATAAAACTTACTTGTTTTTTAGGGTTCCGTACCTCAAAAGGAAAAAAACGGAACCCTTATAGGATCACTTTGTTGTCCGTCTGTCCGTCCGTCCGTCCGTCTGTCAAGACCCTTTTTCTCAGGAACGCGTGGAGGTATGAAGCTGAAATTTATATCAATTACTCAGGTCTACTGTCCCTTGAAGCTGTGAAAAAATCAAACTTCTAAGCCAACGCAATCAAAAGATACAGCCGTTTATGCCGCAAATTTTCGACACTTGCAAGGGAATCAAAACCTACAGGGTGCTTCCCGTGAACTCAGAATCTTGAAATTTGGTACGAAGCAACGTCTTATAGCATAGATAAAGGAAAAATTACGAAAACCATAAATTTTTAGTTACATCACATAATATATTTTTTTTAATAATTTTAAACTTACTACCCATTTCCTCATAAACGCGTAGAGGTATTAAATTGAAATTCATACCAAATACTCAGGTCTATAATACCTTTAAGCTGTAACAAAATCAAACTTCTATGTCAACGCAATCAAAAGAAACAGCAATTTAAGCTGCATATTTTGAAACTCGCAAGTACTCGCAAGGGAATCAAAACCTAAAGGGTACTTCCAGTCGACCTAGAATCTTGAAATTTGGCATGAAGCAACGTTTTATAGCACACATAAAGGAAAAATTCCGAAAACCTTAAATTTTTAGTTACATTACAAAATATATATTTATTTTTTAATAAATATAAACTTTTTTCCTCATGAACGCGTAGAGCTATAAAGTTGAAATTCATATCAAATACTTAGATCTAATTGCCTTTAACCAATAAAGGATTACTTAAACGATAAAGAGATCTTTGTCTTAAATTTATGCTCCTCCATCTTTCCCCATTGTAATGTTATGAATTTCATTTTGCAATAAAAATACCATAGTTATGACTCGATTGTCGTAATGAACGAACTTTGTAAACCTTGCAGGTTTGTACGGAACCCTCGGTGCGCGAGTCCGACTCGCACTTGTTTTCTATGATATATTTTTTATGATACTGTGTTTACAGAGAAACCATTCATTATTCGGTGGTGTCTGGTCAAGTATACGAAGGCATGGTCCCAACAGACATTTCCATAGACCAGGAACACGGTGATTCGCGGTATGGATTGTTTTCCTTTTATGTTTACACTAACGACTGCGCCATCGGCTTTGCTCGGATACATGTTGAAAAAACTGTATAGAACACCAAAATCGATATTGTGGATTATCCGAATTAGAGTTATAATTCGCTTTGATAAATTTGTAAACCTTTTTATAGAGGTTATTTTATATCCGTAAAAAAGTACATATTAAGTTTAAATTATTCTTTAAGAATTTAATTTTAAAAATTAAACATTTATGATTTTTTTTTTTGCAATATAAGCAGCAAAATGTAGTTTATTTACGATATTACATTGTAAACTTCAATGTCTCTAATACATGTTTGATCATCAAACCTTGTTCTGTTATTCTCCTCTTACCGTTTTTAAAAAACCCGTTGCGTATTTCTAAAATCTAATACATGTTTGATCAATCAAACCTTGTTCTTGATCTACTCTTACCTTTTTAAAAACACCCGTTGCTAGTCTTCTAAAATCTAAGTATACACAAAAACGGACAAAAAATACTTTTATAATATAGTGATTTTGTAACGAAATAAATACTCGTACTAACTCGATTTTTTTTTCACTTTACGTAATGAAATACACTTACTGATAAATTATAATTTCTAGGAGATGTATCGGAAACCATTAAGTTCGATGATGCAGAAGGAGTATGGAGTTGGACCTATACCTCTTGCACCAAATCTGTAAGTGAATTATACAAAAATAATTTTCAATTCACATTAATAGTCACTGCTGAATATATAAAATATTTCAGAGCAAACGGACAACCGAAAGAACAAATACCTTTAAGACCTTAATATTCAACGGGGAGTCGGAAAAAATATATCAAGTTTTAGTAAGTACCGCTCATATTCAAAATAATTAAAATGTATAACATAAATGGATTTAATGGCCGTCGTAATATCTCGGTACTTAGACAAGTGGCAATCAATATTCAGATTTGAATCCCCGCAGATATGGACTGAACTGAAAAGAAAAAATGAAACGATTATGAAAATATAATAACTAAATTATTGAAACCTGAACCTATCGTTATGTTATTCCCATATCGAAACCATTTATAATTACAAAATCTTATTAAAGTGTCTCAACTGATAACCTAACACTGTAACATAACAGTGATGTAATGTCGTTGAAAATTATGGAAACCGGCGATTTGCTCTGTTGATTTTTGGATTAATATCCCTATTTTTTAATCCTGATCGAGCAAATTTAGCAGCGAATAGCAATCAATATGCGAGTAGAATATGGGACAGAAAGTGATATCCCCCTTGTCAAACATATAAGATTTTTATTGACTTTTTCAAAACCAAAATTACCACTTGCCTAACCACCCAATACCGTAACAAGTCTCAAACGTACCGCTTATTATATTACAGAAGAACCACAAACGATCTAAAGAACGCAATCTACGCAGGTAGATGAAACGTTAACCCTATTACTAACCGCACGCTAACCCCTAACGCACACAGCAACCAAAAGTCCAACTACCCGGAGATGCTGGTCAGATCGGGCTCGCGTTCGGTGCGTGAACTACCTGAGCGCGGCGAGCGCGGGCGGCGAGTGCACCCGGGTGGAGCCGGGTGGAGGCGGACGCCCGGCCCAAGGTGTCCCCGCTGCTGGCGCCACTAGCGGGGGGCTATGAACCTGTACGGCTACAACGCGGCCGCGCGGCTGCCGTTCGCGTTCAGCCACCCTCGCCTTGTACGCAGCGCCTCTTCCGGGGCCAGGCCCGCGCTCGTTACCCTCGCGCACACAGGTCCGCACCCACACTACTGGGGGACTCTCTTCTACACTTACATGTACAGTAGTACACATTGATGAGGCCCAAAAATGTAAATGCTCGAAAGATGAATTGTATTTTGGAAACTATTGACCAATCCGTTACCTGTACGTTCTGTACGGTGTCTTTTGAAATTTGATTGGTCGGTCGCAGTATCATATTAGTTTGATAAGGCTTAATTTAACTGCGCAGATGAATTTTACAAACAATTGACTAATCAGCATACTACGCGTGCGTCTTCTTCTTAAAACTTTATTGGTCGGTCGCAGCGCCATGTTAGCAAGCCGCGCAAGTGACACGGTGAATATTTTCAATACACTTTGCACTTTGACCCTTTAACCGGCGCAGACGTATATATCCAACAGACAATTGGTTTTTTATGTCTGAAAACAAGGCGATTAAAGGGTAAGTGTGGTTTAGTTTGAATCGTTCCTTTGGCAATAATATGTTCTTATTTCTCTCTTGGCCGAAGATACACAACACGCCTTATATAGTGTGTACTACTATGCAATGTTAACTTTGGTTAAGAACTATACAACCTTAACTTAAAAAAACTTTATTTAAATAGCATCTCTTCTAATTTGATTAGTCCATTTCGAGGATGTGAAATAATTATGAGATTTTAGAAAATGCTATACGTATACAAAACTGGAATCTTGTTTTAATATTGAAGTGAAATTTTATACTCTGTTGCCATTCCAACTGTAGACAGGATAGTCTTCTATTGTAGAAGTTCAAGATTTTTTTATTGTTAATATTGAATTTATGAAATCAACTATCTAAAACTTTTAGACTAGAAACTGCTTGTTAAGTTGTATATGGTAAATTCTTTTTGATTAACAAAACGTATAATAATAATATAACATCTTTGCAACTTATGATATTAATGTGTTAATAAGAAACTTTCGTTAACACTCAATCGTGCAGGTACACTCCTTTTCAAACTTAGGTACCTATATAGTACGATACCGTTGAAATCGATATTGAAAAATGTATCAACTAGAACTAGGGAAGGGAGTTCCCCTCGTCACACAAATGCTTTTCACTGACGAACATGACTAGTATTTCAGATTATTTTTTTAGCCACTGAAATCCGACGCGAGTCAACCAACGATATGGTACGAGCATCACAACACAATGCTTTTGCTAATTTCCAATATATCGCAGTTTGCATTCTATACCTCACTATTTAAACCTTTGAATTGAAAACATCACATTGCAACACTGACACGAATTTGCACCTATATTTAAAAGGCAAACTGTTTTTCTGTAATCACTTCCATGCCTCGTCAGTTTTTAAATAACCAGTTTACAATTATTAACCCATAATCGAGTTATTAATTACCGCATGTGATTTAACACGCCATTACTGAAGCATACTGCATAGTTTAGAGAAGGACTTAGCAGCTTTTAGAACATAAAATGTTATGTTAAAGATTCGAGTGGGTTGCACGTCAATTTGTTATATATTGAAATATTCACGAGAGCTCAGGATGATCTAGAAGTATTGCTGCAATTATAGTATCAGAATTCATTGCTTTATAAGTAATAGAATTATGCTGGCCGATATCAGCTTCAAAAATAGCTATGATACTTGTTTTAGCTAGATTAGTTTGATTTTTTTATAAAATATAGTGGTTTCTTATTATTATGGCAGCTATGCAGTATACAGAAAAATATATAGATTGAATAAAGCATATTAGTCTTCTAAAATATTGAAAGTTAGTATGACATAACAATATCGTCAAAGTACAACAATTTCACCAGTTAAAAAATTACAGGAGGAGATAACTCGGGCCGCGGCGTGGTCTCACTCCCGGGCAGTCCCCGGAGCATCAACAATTCGTCAGTACCCATTGTTGGATCTGCCGAAAGCTTAGTTACTAGGGTAATTATAAACTGTTGATATTTGGTAGTATCCCTACCGTAGATCCAAATACTAAATATCATTTTGATAGCTTGGAACTTTTAAACTAGTACTGTATTTGAATTGATCCAAATATTCAGATTAAAACAAAAGAAAGAATTAGCAAGTTTAAAGTGTCAGTGAGCTGGGCACATTTGTCACAAAGTCGATAACCATTGAAGTAAGCGTGTTCAATAGTGCAGACCTCGTCTCAAAAAGCGTAGCGTAGTATAATCAATTTCAATTACTGATTGTAGCACTTATTACACAGGTGCTAGCCGAGCAGGGATTAGGGGCGTATTGTGACGCGGAATTTGTAAGAAACACTTCTAGGGAAATGCAGGAGGCGCTAGAAATGACCCAAGAGCAGATGGATAGGTAAATATGTTTTGCTAAAAATATGCAAGAGTATTCAGGAATTATCTAATATATACCAAACATTAAACGGATGCGACGAAATAATTTGGGATGAAATTCAATTTTACGTGCAGATTGTGCAGAGGCATATGTACAACGGTGATCTTTACGACCGGTATATATTTAATTGAATAAATTAGTACCTACCTAAGTAATAAATGTCGCCTACAAAGCACTGATAGTCTCAGAAAAGAAACCACTGTGCAGTTGTAAAGTTGTGGCATTAAGATGTTTTTACAGTATCCAATAATATTAGTTACTTCAACTCGGAACACAATTTTATTATACTAAGCATACGTGACATGTGGGTAAAATTAAGGTTAATCCGAATATAATCTCAATTATTGTTGTTTAATATTTGCAGAGCCGCACATCAACTCATGGTACAGGAAAAGAATATAAAACAGGTCCAAACTCAACAACCACAAGTCGTAAGTGTTTAGAACTTGCATAGATTTGCTTCACTATCAACAAACTGAAAGATTTTAAATTTGTGTTCTCATAATTCAGTCCGAATGACAATATTCAATTTGATTTAAGATCAAAAACAATTACTTATTCATATTGCGGTTGTTATGGTTTTCTGTTAAATAAATCTCTTATATTTATAGGAATACAGTCAAAAGCACCCCTCCCATTACTAATAAATCAGAATATCATAACAACGACTGTTGGATAGTGAAGTGCAATTAGTTTATAGTGACACTAACACAATCATTAGGGTAATATGAATGTATAGGGTACGATTTGGGTTATAGGGCGACATCCTAGCTCGCCAGTACCACCCATTCCACCAGCCCGCGACTATGCCGCCACCTCCCTACAAACGGTTATAGCACCAACTACAACGGAAGACGTGCCTGCGGTCGCACAAGAAGGCGACCAAGACGCCAAACGTCACCCCCACCGCAGGCGCAAGAGAAAAAGAAGACCAGTGCTGGTTTAGGAGATATATTGTAATTTCATATTGTACAGTATGAACGCTATCGATCTAACTTGATTGGTAATGCTCAAAATTCCTTCGACTTCCTTTCTTTTAATTCTAATCCAATGGCCATGCGGATCAAAGTTAGTTATTTAAATAATTTTAAAATTGAAAGTTCTAGAAAACTGTGCGTACACAGTTAAAGTGAGATTTGTAGTTGGGTAGGGTAATTATTAAATTTTAAAATTCTGTGAGAAGTGTGGGCAAAGTCCGATGATGAATATTTGTTTACAATGTCACTAGTGACGCGATAGAGAGAGGAAAAAGTTTTTTGAAAAATGGTCTTGGCCCCGTTAGGTAAAGTAAAATTAATTATAGAAAAAGTATTAAAGATTTTGCAAAATTTTGAGAGAGAATCAATTATCTCGACAAACAATAATGTAGAGGTAATTTTGTATAGTTCCATTTTCTTTAAAATCATCTTAGTGTCATAAATTATTAATGACGAGAAGACATTTTGATTTTGGAATTTTAATGATTTTGGCACATTTGCCCAATTTATAAGGCATTTTTAAATAGCTGTGAGGCGACATTTCTTAAACGTTCTTTTGTGTGTACGTGCGTAAGAAAGTATTGTCTAAAAAAGCATAGGTATTAATGAACAGCATCTAATACACACCTTTATGTATACATGTAGTGATGCTTGAAATTTAAATGATCTCTTTATTGCTCCTTTTTGACGAGATGTACTTCTACCTTAAGAAATGTGTACAATTGCTTTATGAAATTTTCAATATTTAAATATGAATCTAATTTGGCTCGACATGGGATTTTAGTTTACTATTTGGTTGTTTTCCAGATTGTTGTGACAATATTCATTAGATAAACTCCAAAGAACTGATTTAAAACACCCTTAATCGGAATATCCAATTTTCCGTAGTTTGCGTGGGGGCTTCATTTGTAAAATGCTGTGGTTTCTCCTTGATCATCCGAAAAGTTATCTCAGCTAATCGTTCAAATTACTTTTACATCCTATGCGTATATTGACTAAACTACATTAAAATAACTTTAACGGTAACGGTAAAAGTAATTCAATATATTAAAAAGTTTATACTTAGATAGGAAAACAGGTAGGACATCGCGAAAGTAGTATTTAAATGGAGCTTTATCAGGGAACCGCATTTTTAGCATTTTGGAAATGAAGCTTTTTGAAAAATTGTAGCCTTATCACCTTTTTAGAACAACAAATGGCTATATACATAGGCGCCATTGTCAATACATCTAGAACGGGGTTTCATGCAAAAGCTCCTTATGTAAAACGCGCATATAATTTTGTACGCTTATACACAATTCTAAGACATGAAAACGTATTTCTAAACACAATGATATTTCATACTATTCATAGAGGGTCTTGAACTAAGTTTTATTGACCAATATCTAATGATAATAGCTGCAGAGAAACCCTGGTCTTTTTAAAAGTTAGATCTTATGTTTGTTTGATCAAGTGTAATTATCTATCGCATCAAGAAAGACCACAAAGTGAAAGATTTTCCATGTATTTTCAGTATTCAAATTGGACAAGATTTTAACTGTCGAAATTTATCAATCCAATCTGCCTTCGTGACGACTAAGACTATACACCCTGTACGGTTCGTTCGTTAGTAGGCCAATTCGGTGAACATTTTGATTAAGTTTAGTTTTAATAATCACATTGCTATGGATCTTTTTTGATTTCATTTTATCTTGATCTGATCGTTATTTTTACGTGACTACTTAAATTACTTCATATTTAAAAAATAAATGGCTCCTCAATTTTAAAATTGAAGCGACAAATACAAAGAGCCAATGGCCATTTTACATATTATCGTCGATATTTTAGAATGTATTCGTAAGACTTTACGTTACGAAATGATATTGAATAATATTTCAATACTCTCCGACTGACTGCGGTGTTTTTGTCCTGTCGATTAGTTGATGCGAATGTTTTGCGAGTTTTTTGACAGTTACTAATTAGCGTAAATAAATAAAAAAAATTAAAGCACAGAAACCTTCTGAAAGTAACAATTACTTTTATAAAAACCGCATCGAAATTGCTTCAGCCAAAAGCCAGATAATATCGAATAAACATACAGACATACTAACAGGTCAAACTGAGAATCTCCCCTAAAGTCGGTTACCTACTAATAATCAAAATAATGTTCACAATTGAAACCATACAAATCATCCAAACAATTTGATGATTGTTTCATGTTTTTAGAGTTGAGATCTCGCAAGCCAATTGCATCAGCATTAGCTCTGTAAGGGAACCCCTAGAAAGTGTCCTTTTAAAGTTCGGAACTAGTAGTCTAGTGTCAAGTCCTCGCCTGTCACCCAGAAACCACATTCCTCTAGAATTAAGAGATTTTTGACCGCTCTAAAGATTTCTTTTTTACACCAGAGATTTTACCTGTTGCTTCCGATTTACCATGTACCAAGTGCCAATTGTTTTACAAGGGGGAGCAAAATTGGAAACAGAATTGTCTTAATTATAATATTTGGTAACTTCATTATAATGATATGAATTAAAATGATGTATTTTTTAACTCTTCAAAGACATTTAAACTGCATAAATATATAATACATATATGACTAATAATAATATATGCTACATATATGACTAAAATAGCGCTAATGCGCTCAAAGCTTAATGCAAATAACAGAAGTAATTCAAAGATAAACTGTTTGCAAGAGAAACTTCAGAGGTTGCAAAAAACAAGTGAATTAACAAAGATTTCGACTGACAACTAAATTATGATCGGTAGGCAATATAAATATGGATGCCAAGAGCATATCAAACTTTCCCAATTTCCTTAGGCCCAATGGATTCCTATCATTATGTTAACGCTATCAATATTTTTGAACTTTTAGATTTACCATTTTTTCAAAAAACTGACTAATCTTTGTTTCAGTTTTGCTCTTCCCAGTAAAAAAGTTTGTTTGTAATAAAATACTTTTTCTTAATAGTCTTGAATATTTAAATAATTATTTATTGTTATATTTCAGTCTCAAAAGGGGACAATGTTGTATGTTTGTTCTATTTAAACAATTTAAAGATTTGTTACTGTGAAAAGTTTTTGCTGGAGATTATCCAAAGTAATTACTAATATGTAAAATGGAAAAAATACTCAAAATTAATCAAGTTTATGTAAATAGTGTACAAATCATTGAACACATACATTGAAACATCACTTTACGTATGTAGTTCCATTTTTATACTAGCGCGGTGGCTAGCTGTAACTTTGTACATAAATTTGTAAATAAATTTAAAGAATACAAGTGAATGAAATTTATTCCGTCAATCATATTAAATTGAGACATTATTAATTACCTATTATTGTTTAAAAAACATTGTAAAATTGTTTCATATAATAAAAAATGAAGGAAACATTTCTGTGATTTTATTTCTATTAGACAACGTTAAGACAAAGTATAGTACCTCTAGGTCGCAGATATTAATTTTGGGTTCCATGTAATTAAGTGGTTTACCAATGTTACAGGTTATGATTTCATCACGACGCGCTAGATGGGTCAAGCCTGCAACGCCTAAAAAAACTCGCACAAAGATTTGAACTCACGATCCCTAGATCACGCATAATACTCAACGGTCAGATCACTACTAGACCACGTAGGCAGTAAATGGTATCAACGATAGAAAGTAGCCTACTCACGCTATGGATGAAAGCGTAGCATAGGATCGCTGGTGGAGACTGGATGAGGAAAGCGGAGGACCGGATATCTGGCGCAAAATGGGGGAGACCTATGTCCAGGAGTGGACTGCGATAGGTTGAAAAGAAGTTAACACTAAATTTAACAGGAAAAATAAAAAAGTAAATACCTTCATAAATATTTATTTCTCTATCAAAGTACCCCTAGCTCGCTTCTCCACAGTCTGTGAAGGTGTTTCTGCCTGCCTTTTATTCATACCTTTCCTCTCCAATTGCTTTTCAATTATTCTTGCGTTATTAGCATAACTGTCCGCCACTTCTCTTGCTTCTATTTCATCCTCTTCTTCATCAATCGTTGAAACTGTTACCGAACTGAACTTGCCCATGTTCTTTGTGTGTTTCGTGACCATAATTTTCTTGGGTTGCGCCAGTGCTACTTGTTTGTATATGTCCGTGACACCACCCTCACCAGGCGACTGGACTATTGCTTCACGCATTATGAATACAATGTTTGTGTCTTGATTATGCTTGTAGTACAGTGGTACTGTGCACTTTTTACATTTTAACCTGTAATAAAATAATAAAATTAAAATTAGGCTATAAAGGATAAAATAATAATAATAATAATATGAGAATCAGTTACATGTAAAATTTAAAGATATGAATTTTCTATGCAATTAATGACGCAAATTCAGCAATATTATACAATACTGTGGGTTAAAAACTTTGCTGCAAGTCAATTACCACTTTTCCTCTTTTTTTAAAACACTTAGACTAAAGAGGCTAACCAAGATTATCAAAAGAAACAAAGAGTCCATATTGGACCAGAATAGTTATAGGTAGACTATAAAAGATGTGGGAGGATATCTGGTGCTAATTTGGAAGAACTATCCAGCAGTGGACTGCAATAAGTTAAAGAGAGGGTAATGCAACAGATAATATTTTAAGAATCCTTAAGAAATCCCAGTTGAGTACCTGTATTGTCTTTCAATGCCTTTCTCCCTCTTCAAATAAACTGTTTCGTCTGTGTCCGCTGTGATTTTGTGAGCATGCTTGGATCCGTCAATGACTCTTGCACCATCCGTAGGCCTCAGAGGCAATCGATCCAGTGTGCAATCCAAGATTAGGGTCATTTGACCACAAACACAATAATAAATATGTAATGGTTTTGTTTCATTGTACTCCTCCTGGTCTTTGGTGTCCGAACATACAATACTCCTTGATACTACTTTCGGCATTGTTTTGCAATTTAATCTTTAGGAAGCCTTTTTGTGGATAATGAAAAAAACATTTAAAAACAAGAAAGAAGAACCACGGAAGAACCGCTTACATTCATCTGACATGACATGACAGAGTGACAGTATTTTTTTTTTTACTTAACGTCTAGGAAATACATTTGTTAAAATGTGTATCCGAACGTATCAACTATTACAATAACGAAATAACCGTTATTGTCGTTATTTTGTCTATGGATCTGTGGTGTTCATGTTGGTAACATTTACTGTCAACTTCACACTGCTGCGATTGTCTTTTATTCCACAGATTTCTTGCACATGTTCATCGATTTCTGTGGAATTTAGGGAAAGTATAGTGAATTATTTGATAAAATGGGTGGTATAACAAGCAGATACCGTGTCTCAAACGCAGGGCTCTCACCAACCGATATAAAAAACATAGAAAATGAGAGCAAACGGGAAAACCCTGGAACATTAGATGAACTGCACAAAAAGACCAAAGGTGAGATTTTCACTCAGTTCTAGCTTGAATTTCTTATTGTATTGTATGCTAAATATTATTTCTAAACACGTAATGTGATTTTTATGAGTCATTCAGTCAGAAATAGTCGGTAAACAAATCTTAGTCTCGGTGAAAAAGTTTGGTTATATTGTGATGTAATAAAAGCCTTAGCTTCAATATTACTTCCAACTCAAGGTCCAGATGCTCGTTTCCACAATTTATTCACAATGAGAAGCTTATAATATACGCAAAAGGTTACAGTTTACCAGTATTGCCAAGATTGCACATGCTCCCATTTTAATGTTTACTCACTGATAAGGTTGCTTTCGAAAGCATTGTTATAATAAAAAAATCATAATTTTCAAGTACTTAAAAAAATTTGACAGTATTTTTATCATAATCATAGTATTAAGTATATAAAAAGCACAAGCAAATTCATGCCAATATGTTTGAAAAACTTTTACATACATGTACAACAAAATATTAACTTATTGTGTATTACTTTACCAGATGTAATGCCAGTAAATTTTGAAGGAGGTAAACTGATGGTGAATAAAGGAATTTCGAATCACTTCCAGGTAAGCTGTAACAATGTGATACATTGAAAATGATTGATTAACCATTTCAATGCCAATGATACCTATAGGCATCAGAAACAAATAGATTTTCTATTGTGTCAGGATTCCTGGCATTCAAAGGGTTAAAGAAGCTTAAAATTAAACAAACAACTTACATGATATGCATGCAAGTGCAATTGTCCACTGTACGGACTAATTGTGGAAACCAACCTCATTAACATAGAACATGATATGCATGGCTCAGTAGCACAGGATACCAGATGCTCAAATGCTTCTTTCCCACTCCGATTTCCTTTTCTTTTCTCTCTAAAGTTAGGCAACACACTTGTTGCTCTTATACTAAGTGCTGATGGTTGGGTAGTATCACTTATCATAAGATTGTCTGTATCTTTTCCTATGAAATAAAAAGAAAACTATTATATTTCAGAAATGCAAACAGTAACTTATTTATGTGAAATTGGAATATGACCATAATGCAAAACCATTAGACTTATCAGAGTACTCTGACTACTCGGAAATCTTATCATTTGGCTCAAATAGGATCCCAATTGAGTAGAGTCAATATTATTTATCATCATCATTGTATGTGATACACATTAATTTAAGTATTTATCATACTTACATACAGCTACCTAAAATCATCATTACAGCCTAACATGGCCACTGCTGAACGAAGGCCTCCCCTAGCTATTTCCACACAGACGAATTCCTAACAATTTACATCCATCTGCTCCCCGCCACCTTAACCAGGTCATCCGTCCATCTGGTGGGGGGTCGGCCTATGCTTCAGTTTCCGTTACGTGTATGCCACTCGAGAACCTTCCCGTTCATCGGCCATCGACTTCAACTTGCTTATCCTGTGGGCTATGTTGGTCACCCTTGTTTACATACTATTATTCATACATTAAACCTATTTCAGATGTCGCACACATTAACTATGAGCTCGCAGCAGAATGGGTACAAGCTGGGAGCAACATATATTGGCACAAAACAAATCTCACCCACCGAGGCTTTTCCAGTAGTGCTTGGTGATGTGGATCCAGCGGGAAATGTTAACTTTAACCTTATTCATCAGCTCACATCAGAGATCAGGGTTAAGGGGGCTGCACAAGTAAGTTTGCAAGTTTGTCTTTTACTAAAAATGTGTTCAATGTTGTAGTACTCAATGTTAGAGAGCTGATGTATGTGTTTTTTTTGTTAAATGGAACTCTAATAGATTCGTCAAGTCTGTCTGTCTGTCCGTATGTCACACCCTTTTTTCTCCAAAACTATTAGCGCTACACTATTCAAACTTTATAAGTATATATATTCTGTGAACCGCTATAAGGTTTTGACAAGAAACTTATAAAAACTATAAAAATATTTATTTATAGTTTGCGCGAGACACTTCCAAAGTTAAAAAAAGTGTATCCCCCCCCCTCTAATTTCTAAACTATCAGTTGATAAATAAAAAATAAAATATTATGTACATGACCATAAAATCTAACAACGAAATTTAGTTTGAACGATTTCTGGTGTGTTGTTTTTTTTATAAGTCATAAATGGTGCACCACTTATCGTTTCATATTAAAGCTGTTGTAGGTAATAAAAATTAAATAAAAAATCTTCCACGGGCGAGTCCAACTTGCGCTTGGCTAATTTTCTATATATAATAAGCATACAGGATGGTCAGGACACTCACCTGATGGTAAGTGATATGCCTGGCCATGACAAAACAGCATTGAAGACCAATAACCGATACAGATATTATCCTCAATCAATGCCGCACTGCGTCTGTCACTCGAGACGACAGATATTCGGTCTCTTATACCCGCTAATTTCTGCAGGCGTGATTCAGCCTGCAGAAATTTATGAAATTTCGCAATCTAAAGATGTATTTGTTTCAGCTACCAATCTGGGTTGGGCCCATTGGGTTACTGCCAATCTCCCCATATCTATGCAGGAAGCTTGTGCCCTGTAATTGAAAGTTGTTGGCTGATGATGAATGATAAAAGTATTATGTTTTAAGAGTATCACAAAGTCTACATTCTTTGCAGTACAAATCTTACAACTATGAGCGCCTTTTTGTGTCGAAGGCACAAAAAGAAGAGATCAGTCTAGCCAGTCCTAACTCAAATCATCCAGGATTGTGTCCATTATAAATGCCACTTTTAAGGGTTGGTAGTGACCAAGTACCTCGCCTGGGTTTCTGCCACTTAACTACATTCCAAGTAGGAACATGTTTTACCGTCCTGTTCAATTAGAACATAAAAAAACGTATTTTTTTCAGGTCCAAGAATGCAAGCTCACAGCTATGCAAGGTACACTCGAATATAAGGCTCGGACTACACTTTTGCTGTGGCAGTGGGTAAGCCAGACTTCAGTGAAAAGTCTGCTGTATTTGTTGGACACTATTTACAGGTGAGTCAACTTTTAAATGTAATATAAATAGCCTGTATTATGGGTACTAAACAACCGATAAACATACTATAAAAATAAATTATGTTATGTATGTATACTGCATCCGGCAACCTGTTCTATTACCGTGAGGGCGACCAGCTATCCCGGGTGGTGTCGGGTTTCTCGTCCATAAGTCTCTCATCAACAACATCGTGAAGATCGAAAGTGTGTCAGCTAGGGTAGCGTACCTTGTACTAAGAATCACCAAGCGCTATGCGCTGAAGGTGGTACAGGTTTACGCACCGACTTCATCGCACTCCGACGATGAAGTGGAGGCTATGTATGATGATATCAGCAGAGCAATGCATACCTCCAAGACACACTTTACGGTCGTTATGGGAGACTTCAACGCAAGGCTGGGCATTCGAAGTGGTTGTGAGTTGAAAGTGGGGCAATATGGATTTGGACCGGAACCCCAGGGGACAGCGGCTGGCCGATTTCATGGAAAAAGAGGGACTCTTTATGATGAACTCTTTTTTCAAGAAGCCGCCGCAGAGGAAGTGGACTTGGTTGAGTCCCGATGGTTCCACACGAAATGAGATTGACTTCATCATGACCACCAGAAGACATATATTTAACGACGTCTCTGTGATCGCCAGGGTGAAAACCGGTAGCGATCACCGTATGGTAAGAGGCACGTTAAATATTAATGTTCAACTGGAGAGGTCTCGCCTGATGAAGTCTACGCTCCGAACGTGCTTCAAATCAATAACCCCGAGAGCTTTCAACTCGAACTGCAGAATCGCTTTGAATGCCTAGAGAGCTGCGTAACAGTGGACGATATAAATAGCGGGCTAGTGGAAACTCTGCAAACAGTTGGGTCTAAGTTTTGCAAGGGACAACGCAAATTAAGACCCAATAAACTATCTCAACAGACTCTCGATCTCATGGCGACAAGACGACAGATGAAACTGCAGTCTTCAGACGACGCGTCACAATACCGGCAGCTTAATAGACGTATATCCAGCTCCTTGCGACGCGATATTCGTCGCTTTAATACAAAGTGTATTAAAGAGGCGATCGAACGGAACAAGGGTTCCAAGGTGTTTGCGAGGAACACGTCTGTTGGGCAAAGCCAGCTGACTAGTCTGAAGACCAACAGTGGAAATGTAGTCTCATCTAAACCAGAGATTTTGAGGGAGATTGAGAAGTTTTACAGCGAGTTATATACCGCTACACAGATTCCCGCTTCAAGCTTAGCCGAAGACCCGAGAGCTAAGTTAACCCGACATTTATCTGAGGATATCCCGGAAGTCACCTTGAGCGAGATTAGGATGGCTCTGAAACAACTTAAGCGAAATAAGGCCCCGGAGAAGACGGAATTACCGCAGAACTTTTGAAAGCAGGTGGCACGCCAGTGCTTAAGACCCTTCAGAAGCTCTTTAATTCCGTGATCCGTGAGGGTGCGACGCCAGAGGCGTGGAGCAATGGCGTGGTGGTGCTTTTCTTCAAAAAAGGCGACAAAACCTTGCTGAAGAATTATAGACCCATCACGCTATTGAGCCACATTTACAAGTTGTTCTCCAGAGTCATCACGAACCGTCTCGCGCGTAGGTTTGATGATTTCCAGCCCCCCGAACAAGCCGGGTTCCGCAAAGGCTTCAGCACCATAGACCACATACATACGCTGCGGCAGGTTATACAGAAGACTAGAGTATAACCGGCCATTATGCTTGGCGTTTGTGGACTATGAGAAAGCCTTTGATTCGATCGAGACTTGGGCTGTGCTTCAGGCCCTCCAACGGTGCCATATTGACTTTCGCTATATCGAAGTATTGAGATGTCTGTACGAGAGCGCTACTATGTCAGTCCGTGTACATGAAGAGCTTACACAACCTATCCAATTGCACCGAGGAGTGAGACAGGGAGACGTATATCTCCGAAACTGTTCACAGTTGCGTTGGA
Organism: Leucinodes orbonalis; assembly: GCA_019425675.1. Lineage (NCBI taxonomy): Eukaryota > Metazoa > Arthropoda > Insecta > Lepidoptera > Crambidae > Leucinodes > Leucinodes orbonalis. The sequence continues at coordinate 58,198 of PQWD01002507.1, read as the reverse complement.
AGATATGTTTAAGCTGCTCGATTGGAAAGGACTTGGCATCAACGTGAATGGCGAGTACATCACTCATCTTCGATTTGCCGATGATATAGTAGTCATGGCAGAATCCATGGAGGATTTAAGCACTATGCTCGAAACCCTAGACGGAGCTTCTCAACAGGTGGGTCTTAAAATGAACATGGACAAGACGAAAGTCATGTCTAATGCCCATGTCGTACCTATACCGATATCAGTTGGAAGTTCTGTCCTCGAAGTTGTTGACGAATATGTGTACCTGGGACAGGTAGTCCAAATGGGTAGGTCCAACTTCGAGAAGGAGGTTTCTCGTCGAATCCAATTAGGATGGGCAGCGTTCGGGAAGTTAAGGCAGATCTTTACGTCCAAAATACCTCAGTGTCTCAAGACGAAGGTCTTTGACCAGTGTGTGTTGCCAGTTATGACATACGCGGCGAAACGTGTTGTCACTAAGGGCCTCTTGAATAGGCTCAAGGTTGCTCAGCGTGGCTATGTAGAGGGCTATGTTTAGGTGTGTCTCCCTACGCGATAAAATCCGAAACGATGATATCGTAGGAGAATAGGGTGACCGACATAGCCCAGAAGGATTGCAAGTTGAAGGGCAGTGGGCAGGGCACATAGTGCGTAGAACCGTATGGCCGATGGGGCGGAAAGGTTTCTTGAGTGCGTCCACGTAACGGAAAGTCGAAGCGTAGGCCGACCCCAACCAGATGGACGGATGATCTGGTTAGGTGGCGGGTAGGCAGAGGATGTCAACTGCAAGGGACGGTCTGCGTGGAATCATTAGGGGAGGCCTTCGTTCAGCAGTGGACATAATTGGGCTGTATGATGATGATGATGATGATGATGTGTATGTAGCGGTTGAGACGTCGACTGCAACACCAAGGGTTCATACCCGGGCAGTACAAACATTTGTGTGCATGAACATGTTTGTTTGTAATGGTCTGGGTGTTTTCTATGTATAATATGTATGTATTTACAAAAAAAATAGTGTATAAGTATGTTTATCCGTTGTTTAGTACCTATAATACAGGCTTCACGCTTCACTTGGGGCTAGATGGCACTGTGTGAATGTCAGTGGATATTTATTTATTATGGCGGAACCTCTTGAGTGGGTGGGTAAAATTAGTGTTGAGGGATGAATGTTGAGGCGATGTTATCGAAAGGCAATTCCAAAGAGTGATTGCTATATTTTCGAAACTGTACTTACTTATATACAAATGTTTAGAATTATCCCGAGAGAGTAAAAGCAAATTGCTATTTCACTCAACACAAAAGTAAAATAAGTGGTGGGTGTACTAATATCTAAAAATATTGGAGTACCCCTCGTGAGAAATTGTGTCGTATAAATATGAAAACGCGCCCACTTGCTCCTCAGTTCTGCCGATCACCTGAGACCATGCGTTTGTGTATGACATCGCCACAATAAGTATTTTTCTTTGTTATTTTGTAGGCGGTAACGTCGAGATTGTCGCTGGGCGCTGAGCTGGTGTACCAGAGTGGGGCTCGCGTGCCCGGGGGCGAGGTGGCCGTCGCCTCAGCCGCCGGCAGATATACGATGCACGGTTCGTGGAAGTGTTCTATCTGTTCAACTTATCGCATACATCATTATTGTGCATTTACTAGTTTATTTATTTATTTATTAGGTCTACCAACACTTGACAACACTTACAGATAGTTTCCCACAACGGTCGCCGCCGCATCGGCGGCCGAAATAACTAAATCACTAAAATTACACTCCACAAACCGACAACCGAGACTCCGCCCCCGCCGGCGGGGGCCATCGTCGCGTGTCCCTGTAGGTTCGCACAGTCCCTATTCGCGTAACCGGCGTGTGCCGGGCCGCTTTTCTCCCCAAACATATGTTAGGCTACCAAGCCCCCCCCGCAACGCCCTAAGCCGAGGTTCGAGTCCCATTCGGGGACGGCCTTAGGCTCGTTGTGTAAATACTAAGGCTGAGAGCCATATGCGCTCGCCACTTGCCCGGTGAAGCTGTAAAGGCCATCTGCGGCCAACAGCAGTAGTCAGTTCGAAAAAAAAAAAGAAAAACTTACAGATACAAAAAACATAATACTTGAAGACACAAACAGAGTGCATCAAGCTATGACAGGAAAACACCTCGTGACTTGAAAACGTGACTTATACTTATAGCTACAAAAATTAAAACCAAAGTAACGAATGTATACAAAAAAATTAGTAAAGTTTGTTTATTTAAGTATTAAATTTTTAATAGGCTGTTTCTAGGCAGGCATGGTCCATCCTAGGCCGCATCATCACTTATCATCAGGTGAGATGGCGGTCAAATGTCCCGCTATAGATGATAAAAAATTGTATAAATTAGTGCCATTTGTACCATCAATCATCATCATCATCAGCTCATTCAACGTCCCCACCGAGGGGCACGAGCCTACCCGTATTTTCCTTCACCGTAAGAGCGTCGGCTAACGTACATATAATTTCGAAATTTGAAATCACATTGGTATGTGGCGGGATTTGAACCTCAGCCGTCCCGGTAGGAGGGCAATAGTCCACATCATTGAGCCACCGGCGTTAATTTTTTTTCATCGACCATTAATGGTACAAATGGCTATGCGGTCTGGAAAGGCCTGTGCTCTGCAGGGGAACGTAATAATAGACACATAATGACGACTCGATTGTTACCTATCGCATTTTAAATATATTATTATTAATAATAATGTACAATGCTCGTATAGTTGGTTACGTTCACCATACAGTAATTTGTGCGTTGGTATGTTGCTGAAGATAGGCACTTCGTTGATGGTTCCTTGTAGTTGTTAAGGTGAAGTTGATTGAAGAATAGAGTTCACACACACACACACTCACTCTCTCTCTCTCACACACACACACCACACACACACTCTCTCTCTCTCTCTCTTCTCTCACACACACACACAAACACACACTCCACACACACACGCACACACACACGCATACCGCTCTCACACACACACACACACGCACACACATACACGCTCTCACACACACACACACACACGCACGCATACACGCTCTCACAACACAACACACACAACACACACACACGCACGCATACACGCTCTCACAACACAACACACAGTTTTTTAGTACCAAGTAGCGACGCCTCTTCTGTCTGGAGAAGAGCGTTAACAGCTGTGACACAGTCCTGTGACTAATGCAGTTGTTTCCGTTCAATAAAATTGTAATATTTTAATGTGGTGCTTAATAAAGATTTTTTTTACGATACGAAGTTTATTTACGTTAAAGTTACAAGTTAGTTAAAATAATAGTTACAAGTTAGTTACAGGGTTAAATGGGTCTTGTCCCGATATTGATAGTTATTGATAGTATTTGAAATCAGTTAGTGAGCAAAATATATATATTTTGCTCAATAACTGATATATACTCGTATATTGAAGTAAATGCTGATGCGCGCGTGACCTAATTAAGTTGATACATTTTTTTTATGTTACAAGTGTACAGGACGGTCTGGACGCTCACTTGATGGTAAGTGATACGCCAGACCATGACAGAGCGGAATTAAAGGAGACCAACAACTGATAGACAGTTATTATCCTCCATCAATGCCGCACTGCGCCCGTCACCCGAGACCACAGATATGAGTTTTGATGCTTTGAAAAAAAGCGCTTCAGTGGTTTGGCCTGTTGAGGTTGAGTGCCCTCATCCCGAAACACATCTGGCACTGCGGTGGTACCTACCTAGACGACTCAGTATCGAGTCTATCACCTAGTAAAACTTACACTTAGGAAAATGTGCGGCCTTGACCGTACAAATAAGTTATCTTATACAAAGAAACCTCTTAATTACAGATTCTGAAGTGTCAGCAACACTAGGAGCTGCCGGCTTCCACTTATGCTACTTCAAGCAAGCCAGTGAACAATTACAGGTATGCGACAAATTTTGGATTATTATTTCTACGGCAAAACAAGCTTTAGCCCGCGGCTTTGCTCGCGATATATTCGGGATAGCATGGTTCCCTATTCCTGATTACGAAAAGATAATATTATTTTACACTGGTGTGGATTATATTATACATCGTTATGATGTAAAATTTGAGCGTCTATCTTGAAAACTGCGAAAACTCCCATAAAAGTTTCAGCCCTCTTTAAATAATAATGCAACATTTTTTGTTAATGACAAATAGTCCACATACCAATTTTTTAAGCTTAGTTTCTACTTTAATGCGGAATTCTCCATACTAATTTCTATCCTGTTCCCTGCAGTGTACGCTGATGATGATATTATGGGTATCACAATTAGTTAGTTTGAATTAAAACTATATTTGGAGCGCTGATGGCTCAGTGGTGTAGACTGTCGCTTTCCGATCTGGAGGGTGCAGGTTCAAATCCGGCCACGTACCAATGTATTTTCGAAATTATATGTACTTTTATGCGACGCTCTTACGGTGAAGGAAAACATCGTGAGGAAATCTGCGTACGCCTGCGAAGAGATTCAAAGGTTGTGCGTGAAGTCGGCCAACTCGCACTGTGCCCGTGTGGCCTACTAAGGCCTGTACACCCTATACGGGTAGGCTCGTGCCCTACGGTGGGGACATAAAATGAGCTGATGATTAATGCTATATTAAAAAGTCAAGTGTCAAAAGATTTTTCAAATTTCAATTCCAGATAGTAGCGGAGATGGACACATCTTTCCGGGGGATGGAGTCAGTGGGCACCATCGGTTACCAGGTCACCATACCCAAGGCGGAACTAGTGTTTCGAGGTGGGTTCATTATTCTATACCATTGATTTTACATTTGTGTGCATGAACATGTCTGTTTGTAATGGTCTGGGTGTTTTCTATGTATAATATGTATTTACAAAAAAAAAGTATATAAGTATGTTATTATTAGTAAGTATTGTATTATTTTTTATATGTGTATATATATATATATGTTGATATGTGTATATATTTATTATGTATGCTTTTGATTATTTTTGTTCAGTTTTGCTTGTGCACTACCTTTATTTTCCGGCTTTGTTCCTTACCCAAAGGTTGCCTGGAAGAGATCGCTTGCAGCGATAAGGCCGCCTTTGCCCACAGTATTGTCAATTTTACTGTTTTTTTATTTTATTTTTTGTGTACTTGTGAGCAATAAAGTGTTTTACTACTACTATGTTTATCCGTTGTTTAGTTAGGCTTCACGCTTAACATGGGGCTAGATGGCGCTGTGTGAACGTCAGTGGATATTTATTATAATGCAACAAATTAATATGAAACTGTATCCCACAGGCATGGTCGACTCCAACTGGAACATTGGAGCTGTTCTGGAAAAGAAACTGCAGCCGTTACCGTTCACGTTCGCCCTGTCCGGCATGGCGAACCAGGCGAAGCAACAGTTCAAGTTCGGATGCGGACTCATCATTGGTTAAACCGCTGAGCTATTGGCTAGTGCTCCATCACATGGTACGGGGAATTGAATAGGAAAACGGTGATGTATGTTAGCAGTGGCGTGCTAAATAATTACCGGGTATAAGAGACCTAACATCTGTTGTCTCGGGTGACGGGCGCAGTGCGGCATTGATGGAGGATAATAACTGTGTATCAGTTGTTGGTCTCCTTTAATGCCGCTCTGTCATGGTCTGGCGTATCACTTACCATCAGGTGAGCGTCCTGACCGTCCTGTACACTTATAAAAAAAGAAACTAAATAAATAAAGCTCACGCCTTAGTCCCAGAGCGGTAGGCAGAGATGGAACGCCACTTTGCGCGGTCCCTTACATACTTCCCTAGCTTATTCTCTTTTCTTCACATCAATCTTTTCATACAAGCTCTTATTCCTTCTGCTTGGGACCCCAGCCTAAGGATTTCACCAGTTTGGTCAAGGTAAGTCCTTCAGGGTCGTCCCCGCCTCGTGTATTCCACGTTCGCACAATGAACCTGCTTGCTATTCTCCTTTCACTCATGCGCTCCAAGTGTCCATACCATCCTAACATACCTCTTTCTACTTTTGACACTACATCTACATTCAGACCACACTTTTCCCTAACAGCATTCCAAATCCTGTCACACATTTTACGCAATAAACAGTGAATACCCTGTGCGCTGAAGACAACCCGGAATATCGCCAATATATTTAATGACTCCTACTTATTCGCCCATTTTTCTCTAAATATTTGAAACCATTGGCGATCTTCTTTTTGTTTTCATGTTTTCCATTGTAACACTTCAATAAATATTTTTTTCTATTTTTTTTCGGTGTTATCAACGGCAATCAATTTGACAAAATAGTAAATTTATTGTTATTGCGATTAGTGTCACTCAATTTGCACACCATGCTCATAATCTCTGTGCACGCCACTGTACGTTAGCTGGGCTCATGAAGTTGTAAATGTTTTAATGAAGTCACGTGTAATTTGTATGAGATATCTTGTACAGGTCAGAGTAACTTACAGTATAATAATGAGTCAATGAATCATTATTCAAAGAAAATGTTGAAAATTTCAATAGGTACATAACACATGAACCCTGTAAGGGCACAATAATCAAAATCATGACAAAATACACATAGCCTTATATACTATAAATTATTCATGAATCCTTGTGTTAGGCCTGTATTCAAAAACGAGACTCAATGTTGATATCTTTATCTAAATTGAGTTAGAAAGGGATGGTGCTATTTATCGTATAGACCAGTATCCCTTTCTAACTATATTCAAGTAACGATCAACGATTGGGTTCCGTTCTAGAATACGGGCCTTATATACGTCTATTATATACTCATGTTATATATGGTGTCTAAAACACTTGCTGACGAACAAATGCTATATATGAAATACGACTAATTTACCTATACGAGATATCTTGTTCGGATCAAAGATTCTTACAGTAAATGCTGATATGAATCTTTATATAAATAAAATGTTGGAAAACCTTCAAATGATTAACTTATATTTGATAAACTGATGTCGTGTAAGTTAAAAAAGTCAAATTGATTATTAAGTGAAAATTATTACAAGTTTTTGCGTCTAAAATGATGGTTTCCGGACAAATGCTAAATGTATAAAAGTGAACATTTTACTTCGTGATTGTGCATGCTAGATGCTAGAGAAACGTCAACCAAAAAATGCCCAAGCCGCAAGACACATACGTATAGTTATTTGTTGTATTTATAACATAAAATTGTTCATTTTATTATTTTATTTTGACCTTAACGCATCACTGAAATGAAAAAAGCACGAGCACACTACTGTCATTATGACATGTGAAACCGAATGAAAATTCTGCCTTACTGACGCGATGGGCAGAGTTTTGCCGCCAGACTCTTTTTGGGTGAGTTTGTGCATTTAGTTTATTGTTTGTATATGATATAAAGACAAAACCATGTATCCCAAAGTCATTATATTGTAAATACAATTCACATATATATTGAAAGGGTACGTAGTTTTTGTTTTCCTATCATCATCATCATCATCATCAGCTCATTAAAACGTCCCCACCGAGGGCACGAGCACGCTACCGTATAGGGTGATTAGGCCTAGTCGTCGACGCGGGCCAGTGCGGATTGGACGACTTCACACACAACCTTCGAATCTCTTCGCAGGCGTGCATGAAGGTTTCCTCACGATGTTTTCCTTCACCGTAAGAGCGTCGGATAACGTACATATATTTTCGAAAAATCGAAAATACATTGGTACGTGTCGGGATTTGAACCTCAGCCCTCCGGTAGGAAGGCGACAGTCACACCACTGAGCCACGACGCTCTGTTTTCCTATATTTCTTTCATTTCAAATTGACTTTGAATTTACATAAAAGTACTGTTCTCTAAAATTGTGTTAATAAATTATGATAGTTTATTACTAATGAAAAATACGATGCATTTCCTGTATACAATAAATTTGTGTAAAATTTGACTACCACTAGCTAATATACATCATTGGTTTAGAATAATGACTGCTAATAATATTTCAAGTGACAATGTAAAGGTTGACTTTTAATCATGTTATGATGTTCGAAGCTTAGTAGCTAGGTATTTTATAAAAAATAATAATAAAACATTTTTTTATTAATTTTATAAATTAATATTATAATTTGATAGGTAGGTAACCCATTCGTAATTTGTTTATATCCGATTAGTTTAAAATCCCTGATTGTTTTCGAATCCCGATATTGAAAAAGACAATTCTGTAAAAAGCCGTCTCCATATTTTCTTAGCCAAAAAATAAGTTTAGGTAAATATGCATCCGATTATCCAATCTCTGATCATGACCCTTGTTAAGGTCAATGATAAATCATCTGAAGAAATGCATATGACAATATATGTGCTAATGATCTTGTAAAAAAATCTATAGAATTGACTACTTTTAAAGCCTAAAACTATGACTTTGGGCGTTCTACATGACTTTATCACTACATAGTATAAAACAAAGTCGCTTTGTCTGTCCCTATATCCATGAAAATTTAAAACTACGCAACGGATTTTGATTTGGTTCTTTAACCTTTTGACTGCCAACGTCGTCTATACATGACAAGCACTCGCGTGCCAATGATATAAAAAAGTATGGATTCGTGATAAGCCCACAAAACAATCGAAAAAAGTGTTCCGAATGCAGTGACAGCACACATACACATATTTCGAATGAGCGTTCATCTACCTAAACTAAAAAGTACAACCTGTACTCTCTTCGGCGGTTCGTTTTTGAGGCACGGATGGCGTATCTACATATATATATACAGAATATCATTGTCGCGTGCCCGGTACGCCAACGTCATCTATACGTGACAAAAAATGGGCTCTTAAAAATGTGAAATAAACGTGTTTAAAAACGATTAGTGGTTACTATATTAATCCTAGGTATTTTTTTGGTGCTGTGGAGTCAAGGGTACAGCAATGCATTAATAGCGTGGCGTTCAAAAAGTTAATAGAGAAAAAGAGAACATATTATTGAAGAGGAAGGTTTATATGTATAATAACATAAATAAATAGTGGAATAATACTGTTATTTATGATATTATGAGGTTTCGAATGTGATGTCGTAAATAATTACTTTTTTTCGCTTACACTGCAAACGCAGATTGAATTATCAAAAAATGTTTTATATACGCCGTTCACAGTTTTTCTGTGGTATATTTGGTATCAGTATTGCAGCCGTGCGAGGCCGGGGCGGATCGCTAGTTGTCAATAAAACATGCTTTGGTGAAAATCTTACATTGAACTTGAAATATTATGTATTGTGTCATAAAGTTTGTGTTGTGGGTAGTTTTATGCTTCTTTATCGAGCTGTGTATTTAGTAACTTAAGGCCCGTATCCAAGAAAGAGACTCAAGCGTTGATCGTTACTTGAATACAGTAAGAAAGGGATAACGATCTATATGAAAAAATAGCGCCATCCCTTTCTAACGCAATTTAACTAAAGAACGACGAAGAGTCTCCTTCTAAAACGGGCCTTAGAATGTATATATATATATATATATATATTATAATGTTGGGCACATACACCACAACACAAGCGTATACATGTAATTAGCTATAGTATAATGCGAGTATGTACACTCGGTCACAAAAGTGAATACACGATTCTCGCTCAAGTCACAAATACTGACAAACTGTTGCTTTTAAGTTCAACCAATAGTATTAGTTTGTTAACCGTACTTACCCATGGGCATTTGTAGAGTTGCGAAACGTTGAAAATAGGTACACTTTTGTTGCCGACTGTACAACACTGAATGCGTGAGTTATTGTACATGTTTGAGTAATTCAAGATTGTTTTCTTTGGTACGAGAACGTTTTATTAAAATGTTTTTGTTATAATGCTGCGCACCAGTTTAGCATTTATTGAATAACGTCATTCTAGGCACGATGGGAAACGACGATTCATGTAGTGTAATTGGTTGAAATGTTGGCACTTACACCAAGGGTTCCGGGTTCGATCCTCGGGCAGTACAAACGTTTGCGTGCATGAACATGTTTGTTTGTATTGGTCTGGGTTTTTCTAATGTATGTATTTACAAAAAAAAGTATTTATCCGTTGTTTAGTTACTCGTATTACAGGCTAAGATGGCGCTGTTTGAATGTCAGTGTATATTTGTTTATATTATATAATAATAATAATAATATATTTTTATAATTCCCACCATATTTGAATTAATTGCACAAATGTGAAAAATGTGAAGCCCATATCGGTGCGTACGAGTTGTAATTGTAATGTCGATGACCCTCGTGGACTAGAGAGACGGAACACCCAAACCTGCCGCGAAGTTATTGTACGATTGTAGATAGAAAATGGCGAGCTGTATATAGGGCCTGTTGTTAAAATGTTTATTTTTAATAGAGTTATGTTAATAAATCTATTGGTTGTTTTATTTTATTTTTTACCTGCAAGTTGGAAGGGGAACAAGAACTTCAATATACAACTTGAGTGATATTTATAGTTTTAATGTTAAAAGGGTTAAATGAAATATCATTTAACCCTTTAGCCTCCATAGATGGATAAATTGGACAGACAAAATTGATTTGCGTTTGTGTCTATTCAATCCAAATTATTTATTAGAGGTGAGGTGGAACATGAGTTATAGTTCTCTATGTTTGGCCAGAGATGGCATACAAATGTTTTTAAAATAAATTTAAATCAAATCAAAATGGAATCAAATACAATACAAAACTACATTTAAATTGGATTTATAGAGGGATATAATTTACACTATCATAAGTAGTCAATTTTATTACAAAAATATATTGCTCTAATTTAGGAGTGGTAACAGACCACTCCTAAATGCGTAAAGATGAGATTAGCTGGTAAATTATTAGAAAAGAAAACACAAATATAATTTAAAAATAACGTAAGTTTATTACATGTAATGAAATAAAAATAGAATATAAATTTATTCATTTTACATGTATCATAACTGTACCGGGGCAAACCCCGCTTAATTTGGTAAACTATCAATATCTCGATTGCGAACTCGATCATCCGAGACGTACCATAGACAACTAGAGTTCATCCTAAAGGTCATAGACAATGAGCCACAGATAATACGATGCCTCTCGTGTTCCGGATAATCCAGTTCCCAGCCTTAATCCAAGCATGATCGTGACTTCACCGAATAATGTCAAACGTTAAAATCTAACACGAAACTACAAGGTTTCAATACTCGAAATATCATGTTAGGAGCGCACAGACAGATATTTTACTTGTCACTGTAAGAGGCATAAATTAGAAATATCAAGCTTTAACTGTAAACTATTTTTTTATATATTACATATTTATTAAAAAATACTGCAGAACATGATTAAGTTACGGGTTTTATCGAAATAATACTCGAGTTAAGCCTCTTTTTACAAACATTACGACATGCCAACAATTTATGACGACCAGTCCGCCTTCCTAACGAAGAGTGCAATAAGTCGGTTTTTGGGGCAAAATTGACTTAAGACCTTTTCAAAATCTATTTATACATTATGACTTACAATAAAAATACAATAAAGAACATACAATCAATAGATTAATAAAAGCGCGAATAATTAAAAAGCTAATCTTCAGTACACCGTTAATTGTTAAGATACTAAAAAAGATATATAAGTCAAAAATATAGACCCCACTTTCCTAATACGGAATAAGGTCTTAAGTCAATTAACCAAAAACCATAATAATTGCACTATTCGTTGGGAGGGCAGCAGTGTCGCCTTTCAGATATTCAAACTAAAGTATTATTATTACACAATTCTTAAGTATATACTAAATTCATCATCGTATTATTACCAAACTCTTAAAATACATTTCACATGAGACATTCGAGCCGCATTTATCAGGAAACCATCTATAGTTTTTTATACAACTAAAGTAAATACTGGCAATTTAAAACAATGGCGAAGGTCACACTAAGTGCTGTCTCGTAACGAAAATTAAAACAAAGTTCTCATACATTTCGGAACGGTACTTTTAACAATTAATAGTTATTTAATAATATTCCAGTGTTTATGTAAAGAGTAAAAAATGGTTTCCTAATAAATACATAATAACATTACAGATTAGCGATTATTACAATAATCAGTACATAATAAAATATCCGCCTTTGCATCATAAACGTGATATACAAATCGACGCCCATCAATTTTAAAAGCTAAAAATCCAATAATAGTAGGACAAGCTCATTGTATAGAAAAAAATGAGCCCATCCAACTTGGATAAAAATTTCTCATATCATAACCTCCTTATACCAAAATATATTATTATGGCTGAGTTATCATTTCAAAGATACATAATATATATTATTGATAATATATTCTTCGTGTTTTACATCTCTATTATAACCTACACTTACAAATACGATTGCAACACTTTTAGTTCGCAACGTGTAATTTTTAGAGATCTATTTTATATGTTCTGTGATGTTCTTTTTGTATTAGTAACTTATTAGTTATTTGAAATGGTCCAAATAATATCCAGCATAAGCTCATCCTTTACGTGGACCGAGTGCCTATGTTATTTGAGACCAGCTTTCAGTAGTCTGTGCCCGAGTTGAATTTGCCACACAGAATCAAATAAAACCATTTTATAGGCGAAATCATCATTGGTGTTTCATTTAACGAGCTGGAAACGACTTTTATTACTGAATCACTTAAATTTTTAGTACAGGCCAAGTTCAATACCAAATTATTTTTAGTATAAGACCAAAAAGAACACCACAAACTCGGCCAAACATCAAACATTGGCAGGATATACGTGAATGCTACTCACCAAGATATAAATGAAAGAAATGCTAGTTATTTGGTGTAAGCGGACATTGTCTATAAGAAAGCATGCAACTCCGTCGGCGAGAAAAACTTTTGCTCAAAACAAATATTATGTTAAAAGCCACATTACAGTCTACTCTGTTTGGTAATCAAACTTTATGACTCTATAATAATATAAAAGTTACTGTAACTATATGATTCCCACTGCAAAATGATATTTGCAACTGTTTTATTAAGTTTTTCTAGCGCCATCTAGTGACAGAAGTAATGAGTTTGAAGTGCGTACCAAAATCATCTTTGGTACGTACGTTGTTTCGATATTTACCACTGTTTTAAATTTTGAATAATTCGAAAATCAGCTCTTCTTATCAACAATTTCAAAAAATCTTTAATAAGACTTCATATTTTCATGCAAATTTTTAATCTTACGAATAAATGTTAACATGACGGTGTTGCTTGCAATCATACTAAATGATTGTGCTAACAAAACAAATTGTCTAAAAACAGAATCAATGTTAAACTAAGTACAAAGTTATTTAAATTAATCAACATTAGCGTTTATTAATAAATTGACATAGAACGCAAGGCCACGGCCATACTTTGAACTTTGCTGTACACTACCGTGCCTCAAAATTATCGACACGACAAAAAATATACTCGAAATAAAGCAATAATTATAAAACCTCATTCTTCGAAATAAACTGTTCATAAATGTAACATAGCCTTTAAAATATTAATACCGCGATTCAGAAGTCAATCAATCAGCGCCATCTAGTATCGACAAAAACAAAATTCACAGGCCTTGCGTTTCACAAAAATACATAACGTAAAAACAATCACAGTCCGAATAAACATTCAAAGTGTCAAAACAGGCTAAAGCATAGACTACATGAAGCTTGAGTGTTGCCAATATAAAAAACATAGTCACGTATAAAGGGGGGTATAGACAAAACAATCGAACATGACACATCATTTTGTTTAAAAATTAAAACTATAATCACCGTTTTACTGTGTACAGAGATAGCTTTAGTGGTTAAGCATATACAACGTAACGGATAACGTTATCCCTGTGCACGTACGTAAATATAGGTGCTATATTAATAAAAAAAAATTAAATACCTATGAGATATAAAGTGATGACTTTAGTCCGCCGCGCGGGCTTATACTATGGATTTATGCTATGGGGACAGACAAGGAAGATATTTACAAAATGCTATCTCGCTCACTCACACCGTTGTAGCCGTTGTTGTCTCTATAACAGATAAATCAATTATCTCTTCAAAAATTTTGAGTATAGCCCTTACGCCGAGTGTTGAAAGCTACCCATAGTATTACAGTTTAAAATCTATCCTCTAATATTTCGTACATTTATTATTAAATATAACCTATGTTAGTTTCATTCCGTCTTCTCATTCCATGCCAACTATCACACTACAGAAGTTAATTTCGAATTGTGAACACTTTTTCTCTATCAATATTGCTGCTAACCTTAAGCGTAAACACTAACGATCAAAGACAAGCCAAAGACAATTTGCCAAAACTTTCCGACACACCGAAGACTAAGGAATTTCAATTATTCTTCCAATACTATTATTCTCAATTGATTATTTAATAATCATACATAGAACTTTTTTTTTAATTTTGTGTTTTTTACCAATAATTTTAAGCGTATTGTCAGTCGTGTCGGCTGCCTCTATAGTTTATCATGAGCATATTTTGACTTTCAACTAATATTCTAAAATTGGCAAATAGTGGTCCATAAAATATAATTTGATTTTATGTTAAGATCGCAATACACGACTTTACTTATATGTTATCGAAAACATTCATAATGTGTAAAAAAATACATTACAATAGAAACTGAACGAGTTTTTAAATTGTAATTAAATAAAACGCATTTTATGATTGATGACAGCTGTCAATTACGTCAACCATTTTGGCGGTAATTACAAAATTAAGGATGTCCAACCCGTGTTTTTTTTTTAATAAAGCCGTGCAATGAGACCTTAAAATAATTACAAAATTAAATTTAGGCAGCCTTCAGGACGCAGTGTGACTGTTCAATTTGTGTTTTAGGTCAGACAGGTTTGATGTCTATAGATTATATTAAGATTTTGTATTGAAAGCAATAACGAAACGTGTTTTACCAACAGTATAAACAATTCTAAATTTACGGTTTACGAAAACTTTCTACTTTCACAGTTACCGTAAGTAAATTGCGGTTAAAACTACTTTTAGAAAAAAATTGCATACTGCCATACATTTACAACATTAGCATTGCAGAAAAAAACAAATTTATAAATCAATAAAAATTACCATCAGCTCAAAACGTTTGCGAAAATATAATGAAACCATAGACAAGAAAGTGTCGACCATACAATACAACGACCAATACCAGTAGCTGCTTTTTATATAGACAAGTGTTACATTTTAGTTACTTAAAACAGTATAGATTATGTACTACAATTTTTTGACATGTCATTGAGTAACAGACTATGGCATTAAACGCTATGGTTACAATTAGTTTGTCCAAAAAAAATCAACTGAATCAGTACGCACCACAGACAAAGCAGACTATTTAAACCTGGGTTTGCTTTGATGGTCATCTTGACAAAGAGCTGGCAATTCAAAAGTGTTTTTACAAAGATGTGAGACACTTCAAAATTAAATTAGTTTTTTTACCAAAATACTATAGTTATTTTTGACTTAAAAGTGAATTTAATTATCAAATTATAATAAATTTTACGTTTTATAAATTTCATAAATCAAAATTACTGTTAACCAATTTCCTGATTGGGTAATAAATAAATAAATATATTAATATTCAAATGTTGGATGGTTAGTATTCCAACAAAAGTTACGAGTACAGATTTATCAAGACAATCATCAGTTACATAAATCTGACAATTCCCATTAACCTCTACAAAGAGACACAGTAAACAAAGTCAGTTTTCCCAGGATACAATGAGGGCTGATTGAACAATTTTAAAAGTAGGCAACTGACGGCAGTACTAGGGTCCTATTAAGTTAAAAAAAAATATAGGGCCTAAACACTTAGGGCTTTTGATGGATCATTAAATTTGTAAATACTAGAAAATTTCGTCTCAAGAATAATAACACCACAACTGATAAATAAGTTATTACATATTTTCAAAGTCGTCAATGTCATTTATTTAGGAATATATAATTCGTTTTTTCTTATTGGCTAAAGTGTATAAGACAATGTAAACCATGATTGTAACGGACAAATAAGAAAAGTTTTCTGATTATTGGAACATTTATTCAAAGATTTTAAATACTACAAATTATTTTTAAAATTAAAAACAGGACCCAATAACACCATCATCATTGCGTTGACCTTCCCCTACCATAGACGAAACCATAGAGTAACCATAGACAAACATTCTACTTACAACCATAGAGACCGGCTAGGCAGGGCGGTGGCGAGGTGGGCACACGAGCGTTATAACTCCATGTCGTGGGCCTCGTCGTCGCTGAAGTCGCTCATAGAGCTCTCCGACTCTGAGTTGTTGCCGTTGGTCTTGGAGGAGGAAGCCGGAGTGTTGCCGACGCCGGTGATCGCCTCCTTCTCCAGTAACGCCTCCTCGGTTGCGAATCTTCGCACGTAATCTGCAATATATTTTCGTCATATGATACTAACATAATTCATCATAATTGGTTAAGCCGTCGGTCTACAACCTTTGAATCATCATCATCATCAGCTCATTAAACGTCCCCACCGAGGGGCACGAGCCTACCCATATAGGGTGATTAGGGCCTTAGTCGTCCACGCGGGCCCAGTGCGGATTGGACGACTTCACACACAACCTTCGAATCTCTTCGCAGGCGTGCATGAAGGTTTCCTCACGATGTTTTCCTTCACCGTAAGAGCGTCGGATAACGTACATATATTTTTCGAAAATTCGAAAATACATTGGTACGTGTCGGGATTTGAACCTCAGCCCTCTCGGTAGGAAGGCGACAGTCCACACCACTGAGCCACCGACGCTTTTTTTTTTTAAACCTTTGAATAGTAGTCATTAACACCAAACAATCCGCATAGGGCCCGTAGTGGGTTCCAGCCCAATCTCCCCATAGCTAAGCTGTGAAGGAAGCTGCCAAGAAAGAAATGCTGAAAGGACCACTCAGCCATGAGCTATGCTGCCCTCCTAACGTAGAATGCAATAAGTCGGGTTTTTGGGCAAACTGTATTAATAGAGTTTGAAATTATATGTACGGTTATCCGACGCTCTTATCGTGAGGAAACCTGTGCACATCTGCGAAGAGATTCAAAGGTTGTGCGTGAAATCGTCCAATCCGCACTGGGCCCGCGTGGTCGACTATGACCTAAACACCCTATAGGGGTAGGCTCGTGCCCCTCCGTGGGGACGTTTAATGAGCTGATGAAGATGAAAGTTAAGTGTACAAGTAGTAAGTAAATGACAAAACTCTGTAACTGATTATATAAAAAGTTTGAAAGAGTGACTATCGAGTTTCATGACGGCTCTTCTCGAAGATCCTACTTATTCCGAACCGGTGGTATATCGTGAAAAATATAATAATAACAATTGACGATACAAAAGTATCTATAATAGATTTATTCAAAAGTATCTGTAAGACATTTTGATTGCTAGGAACAACCGTTCACTATTGCCTTGAAGATGTGCAGGTTACCAAAACCCAGGGTTGCTCACCTGACACCTTCTTCTTGTACTCCTCGGGCTTGTGCAAGTACATGGCGGCCGCGTCGCCGTTGAGGGGATCGATCGGGTTCGGGTACGTCAACAGCTGGGGCAGGAACGATTCGAAGATATTTGACAGGTCTGCAAACGTCAATGTCAATATACAGGTGAATTTTGAATGATTGGCACTCGAAGATATTTGACAGGTCTGCAAACGGCAATGTCAATATACAGGGTAAATTTTGAATAATTGGCACTCGAAGATATTTGACAGGTCTGCAAACGTCAATGTCAATATACAGGTGAATTTTGAATGATTGGCACTCGAAGATATTTGACAGGTCTGCAAACGTCAATGTCAATATACAAGATGAATTTTGAATGTTTGGCACTCGAAGATATTTGACAGGTCTGCAAACGTCAATGTCATTATACAGGGTGAATTTTGAATGATTGGCACTCGAAGATATTTGACAGGTCTGCATTTTTTGTTAAAGAGTACTGAGTTTCTTGCTCAGTGGAAAACTACCGTCCGAACCAGTGGTAGCTTCATTTGACATTCATACATTTTCTGTAAGGACCTAAACTGAATAAACACTTTTCATTTTCAATCAGTGGCATACGACCTATTATTCTACTCATACTATGAAATGTTTTTATGGGAACCACATAGAATTATCATACTAAATAAATAAATTATCGCATTGCATCACCGCCCGCCCAACTACGCCTGCACCGCCCTCCGCCGCACCTCATATTTAATCGAAGACAATATTTTTCGATTAAATATGAGGTGTCTAGGTACCACCGCAGTGCCAGATATCGTCCCATGACACAGGAGTGCTATGCACTTTTGTGTTTCGGGATGAGGGCACTGTAGCTAGTGAAATTACCGGGTATAAGAGAAGAGACTTAACATCTGTTGTTTCCGGTGACGGGCGCAGTGCGGCATTGATGGAGAATTATAACTATCTATTATTTGTTGGTCTCCTTCAATGCCGCTCTGTCATGGTCAGGCGTATTACTAACCATCATGAGAGCTTCTTAACCTTTTTTTTCGAACTGACTACTGCTTGTTATAGTTGTTATATAGAATAAGAGTGGGCAACACTAGCCTTTTGTCTGTGGCTCTGAGCATGGCGGCTAGAGTGAATCGTTGTAAAGCCGAGTACCAAATAAACTAATATAAAACTATGACTTCGCGTGTCTTACTTAAATATCCATGTCTTAACACTACTGTTGGCCGCAAATGGCCTTACAGCTTCACTTAGAGTCAGCTTGCCCCAGTGTGGCTACGCCCATGCACTGTACCTACATATATGGAGCAATAAAGTATTGAGTATTAATCTTACCATAAAGCGCTGTCCACGCTTGATTGATGACGTCCAAGCACACCGTGCCCGACACCTCGTCGATGTTCGGATGGTACACCTTGTTCATGAACCCAATGGACGGCGACTTGAACGGATAGTGGTCGGGCAA
Organism: Leucinodes orbonalis; assembly: GCA_019425675.1. Taxonomy (NCBI): domain Eukaryota; kingdom Metazoa; phylum Arthropoda; class Insecta; order Lepidoptera; family Crambidae; genus Leucinodes; species Leucinodes orbonalis. The sequence continues at coordinate 39,332 of PQWD01002507.1, read as the reverse complement.
GTGCACTCGCACGCGCCACACGCCTCCTTCGTACGGTGCTGGGAATTGGAAAAACAAAATAGTTTACATTCTATCTCGCACTCCACTGCTGGACATAGGTATCCCCCATTTTGCGCCCGATATCCCGGTTTTCCGCTTCAATGAGCCAGCCTCAATCAGCGACCTTTCGCAAGTGGTCGGCCCATCGGGCCGGAGGGCGTACTACGCTTGCCGAGACGCGGTCTCCATCCCAGAACTCGTCTGCTCCAACGGCCATCGGGTTCTGCGACATACGTGACCAGCCCACTGCCACTTCAACTTGCCGATCCGGCGGGCTATGTCGGTAGCTTTAGTGCTTTTACGGATTAAATCATTTCTGAACTTATCCCTAAGAGAGAACCCAAGCAAAGCTCGCTCCATTGCTCGTTGAGAGACTTTGAACTTGTAAACCAATCCCGCAGTCATGTCTCAGCTGCGTATGTTAGTACGGGTAGGACGCATTGCTCAAAGACTTTTGTCTTTAAGCATTGCGAAATCGTCGAAGTGAAGACCCGACGCAACTTGCCGAATGCCGCCCAGCTCAACTGAAATTTTGGATAAATAATTTAAAATATACGTTTGATACTTACTGCCTGGTGGACCGAAGAATTTGACACAGAACTCGTTGAGCCCTCCCAATATGGTGACCTCGTGTTTACTTTCAATACTGGTCGCGAAGTTAAGGAAAAACAGATGGATATATCATACAAGGGCATTTTAAAACACCATTACGTTATTTCATCCAATCATGACAAATTTAGAGATTTTTGCTATATTAAGTGTGATGATTTGAAGTCGGTAAGTGATGCGTCTGATCACGACAGAGCAGTATTGAAGAAATACACTTTATAAAATTACTAATCCTCGTCAATACCGCCCTGTGCCCGTCACCCGAGGCAATCGACGTTAGATTTTATATATCCCATAATTTTAGTAACTGCATTGCCCTTATCCCGAAACACAGAAGTGCATAACACTAGTATTCCAGAGGGCGGTATTTGGCACTGCGGTGGTACCCACCTGGACGACTCAGTATCGAGTCTACCACCTAGAGACATTGTGGTGACATCAGTGTTGTGCTCCGACGTCACAAAGTAACATTTGTCCTAAGATGTGGTTGGTTTGGGTCTTAGAAGATGAATGCTCCTTACATAATTACGTATCTTGCGAACGCTTTGTACGACCAACTACGGCTTCACAGAAAACGATTAGAAAAACAATTGAATATAATTACAGTCAAACCTGGATAAGCGAGAGTTCAAGGGAGCACAATCTCATTTTCGCTTATAGAGGTTTCTCACTAATCCGAGTTTCTCGCTAATGCAGGTACATGGGTAGCGTTTATCTATAGGGGTACGCAGCAATAACAAGTCACAGCAAGTACGAATGTAGTATGTAAATATTTATTATGATAAAATTATGTGCATGATATATATAATATTTCCATGTCCTTCAGAGCACTCAGACTTTATAGTCTTTTGATTTAATAATTTTATAATAGGTGGATTCTGGTAAATTAAACTCCCTCTGAATTTCATTTCGCGATTTTCCGGATTCAAACGCATTCACTATTTTAAGTTTATCACTTAATGACATACTTTAATTTTCCGTTTTGAAATGCAGAACAAACTTTCCTTCGCAATTGAAAACTATAAATTGAGTAAGTCTGACAAACAGGACGGTACACAGGCACACGTGTCCATTTGAAAAGAATGCGATAAATAACAACAATAAAGTTATTTAGTTCCACGAAATAGAATAGGAACAATATGATGAGAACACAAAAACAATGGTAGGAAGTTCCACGAAAGTTAATATTGAGTCATAAAATAGCACATGTTAAATTTGTAAATAAAGCTTGACTGTCGCTTATAGAGGTATAGATAAGTAGCAGTCTCACTTACGGAGGTCTATGAGGGAAAAACGACTCTCTCTTACAGAGGTTTCTGTTTCTCGCTAATAGAGGTTTTGGGAGCTTAAAATGACGGGTCCTGACTATTACTCTCACTTATAGAGTTTTCTCACTTATCCAGGTTTGACTGTATATTGAGAGTTTGAGGGTCGAGGAGCGCCGGTGGCTCATTGGTGTGGACCGTTGGCTTCCGATCTGGAGGGTGCAGGTTCAAATCCCGCCACGTGCCAATGTCTTCCGAATTTTCGAAATGTATATTTTCAATAGCTCACCACCTTTGTCACTAGACAAGCGCAGATTAATTAGCTATTCCTGAATGTCTGTCAGCATTCAAAGTATGCAACGAGCCTGCGAACGTTTCAGCCTAAAATCACCAAATTGGCATTAACAAGATATAGATATTTTGGGGCACAATTTGAGCACTGTCATGTCTCTAAAATATAGATATTGTTTATAGGCCAGTAAATAAGAACCGAATTAATAGATACAAGGCTCTTGTTGACCAAAAAATTTCTCAATTGCATTATAATGTATCAAATATAGACAGTTTATATGAAAACTTATTTAATGTTATCAAAAGTACCTATGATTGTATATTCTTAACAAAATCAATTAAAGTAAATAATTTCAAATCCAAATTCTGTGATTGGGCGACACCAGGCATATATAAAAGTAGAAATATACTTTTTAATTTATATAACTTGAAAGCTACATCTTCGGATCCAATATTTATTGCCTTTGTTAGAAATTATTCAAAAATTTTTAAAAAAGTTTGTCACACAGCCAAGTCGATCTATTTGCGTAACAAAATAATAGGTTCTGGTAATAAAATTAAAGCCACTTGGAATATTATTAACAAAGAAACATGTAAGAATAAGAGTCGCGATAATAATTTCTCCATTAAAATTAACGATAATATTGTTAGCGCGGATCTCGAAGTAGCTAGTGTATTTGAAAATTATTTTACCAATATTCCAATTGAAACAACCAGCACTTTAAATTCAAGCTCTTCCATTGCTGGCTCTCTTTTGACATCTAGTGTTTCTGAATGCAAAAAAATTTTTAGCTTTAAGCACATAACTCCAGACACAATAACCAAAACTTTCAAGGAATTAAATATTAAAAAAACAGAAGATCTATGGGGTATTTCTACTCATATCATAAAAGTAATTATTGATAGTATTGCACCCCATCTAGCATTGATATTTAATACTTGTGTAGATAAAGGTCTCTTTCCAAATTTAATGAAATACAGTAAATTAATACCATTATTTAAATCCGGTGATAAAAGTGATCCATCTAACTTTAGGCCCATATCTATTTTACCTGCATTAAGTAAAATATTTGAGAAAATTATATTCAATCAGTTGCTTTCACATTTTAACGTTAACAAATTATTACATGAGAAACAGTTTGGCTTCACAAAAAATAAAAATACTACTGATGCTGGGATTGCACTTATTAAGCATATTTTTGATGCCTGGGAGGACAAACATGATGCAATAGGAGTTTTTTGCGATTTGTCTAAAGCTTTTGACTGCGTCGACCATAAAACACTTTTATTAAAGTTGAGACATTACGGTGTATCAGAATGCTCATTGAGTCTTGTAGAATCTTACCTCTCTGAAAGAGTTCAAAAAGTCTGTATTAATGGCACAAAGTCGCATGGTGCCCTTTTGCGCATGGGAGTACCCCAGGGTTCAATTTTAGGCCCTCTATTATTTCTAATATATATAAATGACCTCCCTTACTATTGTAAAAGTCTTTCGGATATAGTTCTATTTGCTGATGATACGTCATTGATTTTTAATGTTAACAGACGTAAGGCGACTTTTGACGATGTAAATAGAGCTCTGTCTCAAGTAATGCATTGGTTTACTGCTAATAATCTTTTACTTAATGCAAAAAAAACTGTATAAAATTCACTATGCCCAATGTAAGGCAGGTCGAGACCAACATAACTCTGAATAATGATCAAGTGGAACTTGTAAACTCCACTGCATTTCTTGGTATAACTTTAGATTCAAAGTTACAATGGGGGCCTCACATTGAATCACTGGCTGGTAGACTTAGCTCGGCAGCTTATGCTGTTAGGAAGATAAGGCTTTTGACAGATGTAGAAACAGCAAGATTGGTTTATTTCAGTTATTTTCATAGTGTCATGTCATATGGTCTACTGTTGTGGGGTTCAGCTGCCGACATTAATACAATATTTGTACTACAAAAAAGAGCTATTCGTTTTATCTACAACCTTAGACCCCGTGACTCTCTTAAGGAACTTTTTAAAGAAATAAATATAATGACTGTAGCATCACAATATATTTATGAAAATTTAATTTACGTCCGTAAATACTATCATACCTTTAAAAAAAATTGTGACTCACACAATTTTAATACTAGGAATAGAAACAAACTTGCTGTTCCGGACTTGAGACTACATAAAGTAGGTAAATCTTTTATAGGAAGATGTATAAAGTTTTTCAATAAGGTACCGCAAAATATTGTCGAGTTACCTTTACACATGTTTAAAGCTAGAATAAAAAACCACCTTTCTAAAAAAGGGTACTACACTATTGACGAATATTTATGTGATAAAAATCCTTGGTCTTAAATTGCTCAGCTATTTCAGTGTTTATGATATATTGTTACATTAAGTAATTGTTTTTAAAAAAGGCTACACTGTTGAGTTTTCTTGGGTGCTTCTTTCTCAACAGGCCAATCCACTGAAGCGCTTTTTTTCAAAGCATCAAAATTCATATTTTTAGTTTAGTATTTTTAATTGTTTTTTATTATATTTTTGTATATTTTTTGACGTTCATAAGTGCTTTTTGTAAGCCTAATTTGAATAAAGAATTTTGATTTTGATTTTTGATTTTTTCAAATGTATGATATTACGAACACCTTATTTTAACTTAACAATTTGCCTACAATGGCAATTATAAAGAACAACAGAACATTATATGTATGTATATTTTCCGTTTTACGATGACGGAAAACATCGTTAGGAAGTCCTGCGCACGCCTACGAAGAAATTCAAATTTGTGTATGAAGTCGGCCGACCCGCGCTGGGCCCGCGTGGACGACTAAGGTCTTACATCCTTAAAGAGCTCGTGCCCCTCGGTGGGGACGTATAATGAGCTGATGTTGATGATATATTATTTGCAGGACATCCCAGCTAAACAGCCGAACGGATAAGTATAGGAAGTTTACAAGAGACCGATGATAATAGATAAGATATTACTACCCAGTGCTCCACATTGATAAATTATCTTGTTCGTCCACACTATAGATTAATCTTTAGTTTATAAATACAATATATAAAAGCGAAACATGTTTTTAAAGCCTTTTAAGGATTTAACTTTTTTTTTATTGACGACCCATTTGGTGTAGCGGTTGAGACGTCGACTGCAACACCAAGGGTTCCGGGTTCGATCCCCGGGCAGTACAAACATTTGTGTGCATGAACATGTCTGTTTGTAATAGTCTGGGTGTTTTTTATGTATAACATTACATACATCATCATCATCATTACAGCCCAATTATGTCCACTGCTGAACGAAGGCCTCCCCTAATGATTTCCACGCGGACCGATCCCTTGCAGTTGACATCCATCTGCTACCCGCCACCTTAACCAGATCATCCGTCCATCTGGTTGGGGGTCGGCCTACGCTTCGCTTTCCGTTACGTGGACGCCACTCGAGAACCTTTCCGCCCCATCGGCCATCGGTTCTACGCACTATGTGCCCTGCCCACTGCCACTTCAACTTGTTAATCCTCTGGGTTATGTCGGTCACCCTAGTTCTCCTACGGATATCATCGTTTCGGATTTTATCGCGTAGGGAGACACCTAACATAGCCCTCTCCATAGCACGCTGAGCAACCTTGAGTCTATTCAAGAGGCCCTTAGTGAGCGACCACGTTTCGCTTCCGTATGTCATAACTGGCAACACACACTGGTCAAAGACCTTCGTCTTGAGACACTGAGGTATTTTGGACGAAAAGATCTGCCTTAACTTCCCGAACGCTGCCCATCCTAATTGGATTCGACGAGAAACCTCCTTCTCGAAGTTGGACCTACCCATTTGGACTACCTGTCCCAGGTACACATATTCGTCAACAACTTCGAGGACAGAACTTCCAACTGATATCGGTATAGGTACGACATGGCATTAGACATGACTTTCGTCTTGTCCATGTTCATTTTAAGACCCACCTGTTGAGAAGCTCCGTCTAGGGTTTCGAGCATAATGCTTAAATCCTCCATGGATTCTGCCATGACTACTATATCATCGGCAAATCGAAGATGAGTGATGTACTCGCCATTCACGTTGATGCCAAGTCCTTTCCAATCGAGCAGCTTAATTACATACATACATTCATAGTATTTACAAAAAAAATGTATATAAGTATGTTTATCCGTTGTTTAGTACCCATAATACAAGCTTCACGCTTAACTTGGAGCTAGATGGCGCTGTGTGAATGTCAGTGGATATTTATTTATTATTTATTTATAACTAGAATATCAATATCTTCAAATGATGGTAAATGATCTGCCATGGGATATGCAGTGTTGAACAAAACCTATTCTTGTTATTAGTATTTATTTACTGTCTACACTGCCCTACGCCCTTCACCCAAAACGACAGATTAGGCTGTTAATTTGTGTACAAAATTTTATCAGCCGTGAAATGGCTAGGCCGTATAAGTTTTCTCAAATGTGTCGAGCCTCTGACTATAGATCCGAAAACCGAGAAACTGTAACTTTTGCGAGGGGTGGTCAATTTGTCGGATCCCTTTTTTCGGCCTTGATTTAGACTGTCTTTGTAGAGCGGCCCAAACGATGGTTAACCTTAAGTCGTGTCCAACTGCTTTGAGCAAGATTATGATAGCTGCAGACAACGCTCTCACCGTAGCAAGGTTTTGGGCGTCTTTGATTTGATATGTTTTTGCCTCCGATACGCTAAGAAGTCATGTGTTTTACACAATAAGATAATAGTATTACACTTAATAATAGTGGAAATAGGCAGGGCAGGGTAATGCCTAGGCAATGTCCTGATAGCAGAATCTTCCCGTCCCGGGAAAGCTCTCAAGTTGAGTCCATGGGACGCTGAAACAAGCTTAAGCCATCCAAAAATAGCTAGAAAAATGCTCCAATAACAGTTGAGGAATTCAACCTAAATTTCAATCCAGGATCCTTAATATGCCCCTCTAATTAAATACGAAAACGAATCTAAACATCATTATTATTCGCAGTTTATAAACGTGTTTATTACGCGACGAAATTGCTCGGTTGACAGTAAATTATATTCCGTTTACGCAACACTTTTCCAAGTTAAAGCTTTGCTTTACCATGTACAATAAATGTATAAAAAGGTACCACCAAGTGGCAACAACAACGCTGTTACATTGTGACATGAAAACCAAAACAGACGAGTCGTGCGGTTTCTATAGATATTATATTTTATAACGGTATTAATTTCGAAATGCGATTATTTATTCTAAAGGGCACAATTATCAATGTTGCACACCTGAAAATTATCCGCTCGTACACGGTAAAGGTACTGCAATTAAAATATTTTGTTTGTAGGCATAGCTATCCTCAACGAATCTTTGATCATATACATGTATCTTACCAGATGACATGGCATGAAATCAGAAACTACATATTTTCCTATTCCAATAAACTTTCCTCTATTGGCAGCTGATGGCCTGCAGGTTTAGCTTAATCAGGCAAGAGCTCGACCACCTTTTGTCACTAGACAAGCGCAGATTCATTAGCTATTCCTGAATGTCTGTCAGCATTCAAAGTATGCAACGAGCCTGCGAACGTTTCAGCCTAAAATCACCAAATTGGCATTAACAAGATATAGATATTTTTTCAAATATTTGATATTACGAACACCTTACTTTAACTTAACAATTTGCCTACAATGGCAATTATAAAGAACAACAGAAGATTCGAGAAAGATCTTTGACCGCAAGATCGGATTCCCTTTATGTTGTGGACCGCGAATTCAGACGAAGGGTGTTTAAGGGGTAAACGCCCTGAGCGAAACTGTAGACTTTTGAATAGGGTTTGGAAACAAATCAACTTTTAAATTGTTATAAAGTGAATGAGACTACTCGTTCGCCTGCCCATGATCGAAGCAGTGTTGAAAAAAACCAATGACTGCAGACAATATTTTCTGTAGACACTGCCTTATTTACGACAAAAACGCTCTTTGTATCTCCTCAATTCCAAAGCACTCCCCTGACTCCAGCAGCTATCAGTATTCTTGTCACCCGAGACGACAGATGTTAGGTCTTAGGGAGCGTTCAAGTAATACGTAACGCAATTTGGGGGGACGGGGGTCTCGTAAAACGTTACGATGCGTTACAGGGGCGGAGGGGGTCTTTCTTACAACACGTTACGAAACATAGTATTTTTTTTAATAAAAAATTAGGGAATTAAAACTCCAAAATTGGCAACCCTTTTCATTTACGTTTTACGGGAAATCCCTTGTTTGTATTAGACTGGTCGTCATTTTTGATTTGTTCTCGCGAGCTGGCAAACCTTTTTGTTATTATTTCACGGGGAATCCCTAGATTGTATTGTAAATAAAATGTCTAACATACTTTTTTGCGACTTTAGGGTAAAAATGGTCACTTGAGTGTTACGTAACGTTAAGAGAGTGGGGGGTGAGTATAAAAAAACGTTACGGTGCCGTTACAAGGGGAGGAGGGGTCAAAAATCTTCATCAATTGCGTTACGTAATACTTGAACGCTCCCTTAACAACGTCAATATTGTAACATTCGAGCAGAATACACATTTCGAGCAGGGCTTGGAAACCAACTGATGAAGTTATTTTTTGAACCAGTTTGATGAACTTACCTTTTTTGAACCAGTTTGATGAATTTACCTACGGAACTTTTGGAAAAGGATTTCGTTCCTCTAAACCAGTCATTGAACCGGTTTTTAAAAATATGGGTATTTTTAATTATCCGGTTAAAATTTCCAGGGAAATAAAATGAAGTTCGAAATGTATTTTTTCGCAGTGTCCCGTTGTCTGCTCCAGTACACTACAGAGAACGGCATTTGCCAGTGTACAGCAGATAATTCAACATGTGCGACTGACCTCACTATAAACCGGTTATTTGCAATATCGTTTAGTTCCAAATATCGTTTCTATTGCTTCCGCTCTGGATCGAAACTATATGACAAAATCGGTTCTTAATCGGTTCCTGTTGAACCGGTTCAAGCCCTGATTTTGAAACTAGATATACGATACATGAAAATTAAAATTTTCACGATACCGGTGATCCCAGACAGGTAAGTACTTTAGTATTATTTTAATACTAAAGTACCTACCTGTCGGATGGGAACCCTCATGAAAAAAGGTTACTATACAATAGAAGAATATTTATCGGATAAAGATGTGTGGTCTTGCACTTAGTGTTCCAGTTACAAAATCTTTGTAATAAATTATTGTAAAGCTATGTGTAGGTAAATGACAAAACTGTAACCACTGATATAAAAAGATTAAAAGAGTAACTCGAGTTTCTTGCCGGCTCTTCTCGAAGATCCTACTTATTCCGAACCGGTGATAGAGTCACAAAAAATATAATAATAATAACAATTGACGATTCAAAAGTATCTGTAACAGATTTATTTGAATAAAGATTTTTTTCTTTCTTAGTAACGCATCCGATAGACTTCAGACGCTTTATTGATTTTTTTCTGTCTGCATTTAAACTTACATAATTAATTGGCACGCAAGGCAAATAGGATTTCTGTCGTTGAATCCTTTTGAACTGTTGGGTTTGACAGGCAGTGAAAGAAATGGAACTTGTTGCCTTCTTGTGTGTTCCCCGAGCGTAATTGCGTAAGTGGAAATTTGGTATTCCTGTAAAACATTGATGCTTATGGGTCCAAATGGTAATTGTATAGTAGAATTAATAATGTAATGGTGTTAACAAAATAGAGTCTAGGAAATGCTATCGGGAGTTTGGGCCGTAACCACGCGGATCCAGTACGTTCATCATCAGCTCATTAAACGTCCCCACCGAGGGAAGAGCCCACCCTTAAAGGGTGCATAGGCCTAGTCGTCCACGAGGGCGGAATTGGACGACTTCACGCACACCCTTGAATCTCTTAGCAGACGTGCGCAGGATTCCTCACGATGTATTCCTTCACCTTAAGAGCGTCGGATAAACGTACATATAATTTCGAAAATTTGAAAATAGATTTGTACATGGCGGAATTCGAACCTGCACTCTCCAGATTGGAAAGCAACAGTCCACACCACTGAGCTACCGATGCTCTACCTGGTGCGTTAACGACTACCATCCTTAGATTGTAGCTGGGACCAAAGCTTAACGCACCTTCCAAAGGAAAACAATCACCTGATTTAAATGAAATATCCAGAAATAAAAACGTAACTTTCATTATGAGTGCTCTGTAACAGGCAACTGATAAAAATAACAAAAACATCCATAAAATTAGGAAATTAAATAGTTTTATAAAAAAAAATATAATTATTAATAAAAAAATATATAAATAAAAAAACATAGAAAAACTTTTATGCGAAATGATTAATTTCGTTTCCGATCCTAATTCTATCTATACAATTATAATAGAAGTATAAAAATATCTTAACACGTATTTTCGTAAGTTCAAATGGCTGATAAAAGCTATATCTGCTCTTTATCAGGTCATTGACCATTCTAGAAAATCCCAGGTACTATCGCTGACTGAGAATTTATGCAATAAACTTATTGCGTAAAAAAACGTCATCTATGGGGTCCCAAGATGTTTTCTTCAAATACGTAATACATTCTGTGAACGAGGTCCTGGAGACGCGCGAACACGCGTTGGGTCCGTGACCTCACCAAAGTGCAGTAACAGTTTATTTTATGCCCTTTAATGAACGGGACGGTCAGTACCATCACCTAGTGGTTAGTGATACGCCTGACCATAACAGAGTATTAAGAGAAATTAATGTCGTCATTATTTTCTGTCAACACTGCCATGCGCCCGTCACTCGACAGATGTTAAGCATTTGGGGCCATCGTCAATGTTGCCACCTTAGCCCTTTTAGTATAGGTGAATTTATTTTTAACGATTTAACCCGAAAAGAAAGAAAATTGTTTATTCGGTGCACCAAATTTACAAATACAATCAAATTCTATAACTTAATATAATAGTAAAAAAGTTGAAATGAGGGACCGATAAGGCATGTACTCAGCATGGTGTCGCGCCACGAAAACGTACCGAAACGCTGATCTTCCGTAGATACCTTATTTGAAAGAGGGACAGAGCTACACGCAGTGCGGATACCAGATAATATATAATCATACCATATTGAGAATACAATTAAACAAGTACAATATAAAATAAAAAAACATATATATTAGTGGACGGTTCATCCATTAGTAGACGGTTCAAAACCCAGGAAAAACAATTATTTACACATTGTAATCTGTTCAATATCAAGTCATTTGCATGTGAAGAGTTAAATATAAATGGAAAAAAATAACAAATATTTACACAAGAAACGTAAACGCAATAAATTCATGTCATAATAATGTAGAAAACGTGACATTTCTTAAGATTTGGACAATCTTATTACATGCTTGCATGATATGTAAAAAGCCTTACAAAAGCGAATCATTTTCTTATCATGTAGTTTTAGTTCAATGAACAATCAAAACAGTTCGTTGCCGACAGCAAAACATGCCCTGTAAAGCCAACCATCTTTTCATAGCTTGGAAAAATTACACAAAGGGATCCCTATGCATACGTTACCAAGAGGATTCAAATTTATATCCCTGGATAGAGCAGCAATATAAAATCGTCGAAATTCATGACCAGTTTAAGCCAATTTACATTTGACTACACAAATCAAGAATTTTAAAATCATCTCCTTAATCACCAAATTTTTTTAGCTAGTAAAATTACCGGGTATAAGCAGTGTTGCCATCTTAGCCCTTTTGTAGCTAGATCTAGCACTTTTTAGCATAGGTGAACTCCTTTTTTAACGATTTAGCCCGAAAAGAGCAATCTAGCTCACTAGCTTTTTCACTGTCTTGAATACATTACCAAATTATGAAGATTCTACATGCTAACAAGTCATCATCATCATCAGCTCATTAAACGTCCCCACCGAGGGGCACGAGCCTACCCGTATAGGGTGATTAGGCCTTAGTCGTCCACGCGCCCAGAGCGGATTGGACGACTTCACACAACCTTCGATTCTCTTCGCAGGCGTGCATGAAGGTTTCCTCACGATGTTTTCCTTCACCGTAAGAGCGTCGGATAACGTACATATATTTTTCGAAAATTCGAAAATACATTGGTACGTGTCGGGATTTGAACCTCAGCCCTCCCGGTAGGAAGGCGACAGTCCACACCACTGAGCCACCGACGCTCTATGCTAACAAGTACTTTTTTGCTATTTCATCGGTCATGATGACGTCTTTTTTAGACGCTCCAAAAAAAAACGGCTTCATTACATGATTATTTCAGCATTTTTAGAGCGAAAATCTTTTGATGCTCAATCTAGCTCTATCTAGTTCTAGCTCTTTTTTAGTTCTCAAAAAGCCCTTTTTCAAAATCTGATGTGGCAACACTGGATATAAGAGACCTAACATCTGTTGTTTCGGATGGCGGGCGTAGTGCGGCGTTGATGGAGAATCATAACTGTCTATCAGTTGTTGGGCTCCTTCAATGCCATTCTGTCATGGTCAGGCGTATCACTTACCATAAGGTGAGCGTTCTGACCGTCCTGTCCATTTAGTAACATAAAAAGACCAAATCTGCTAAAATACTTATTGCGGGAATGACAATCAATAGAAAATCTATTTGTGGGTATAGTTATCCTCGCGAGACTTAGGTCATCTTCTAGTCTAAAATATATATTCCATGTTAATTAGAGACGGTGGCTCATTGGGACTGTTGCCTTCCGATCTGGGGGGAGCAGGTTCGAATCCCACCACATACCAATGGTACGTACCCATTGGAATATACATTGGTACGTACCATTAGAAAATACATTGGTATTTTCAGAATTATATGTAAGTTAATCTAACGCTCTTACGGTGAAGGAAAACATCGTGAGGAAACCTGTGCACACCTATGACGAATTTCAATGGTTTGAGAGTATGTTTTACCTTAAAGTGCTGACCTTTTTCATTTCACAAGTATTAGTCAATTTTAAGATCTTAGTTGTGACTATCAGAAAATTTAGAGGCTCTGCTGTGTTAAGTCTATTCGAATCATTCAGCCCAAATGATTTCGAGCAAGACCCCTTCAGGTGTGAGGCCACTTAGGGTGCGAGGCCCCTCTGGGCATGAGGCCGCGAGTGGTGGCCCGCTTCGTCCACGCCGCGCTACGCCACTGGCAACAGTAAGGATGATAGCTCTGGTGTAGTTTCCAACTACTAACATTTTTCTATTAACAAGTTCTAGCATATGTCTTCAGAATATTTTCAAGCCCAAATAAAATATCCTATCCTATCCTATTCAACCTATCGCAGTCCACTGCTGGACATAGGTCTCCCCCATTTCGCGCCAGATATCCCGGTCCTCCGCTTTCCTCATCCAGCCTCCACCAGCGACCTTAAAATAAAAATTAAATAAAATATTGTCCATTCCATTTATCTGGAATTTGCAAACTATTGTTATGTGAACAATAAATGGAAACCTTATCATTGGTACAGTAATGCTATTATCACCAAATAATGAATAATACAAGCCTTATCTAATATAGAAGATATTTTAAAAACAATAGATATTTATAGATTATTTTTGTTGAAATTTGTGTCTAAAGGTCTGCATGTTTACCATCATTCATCATCATCATCAGCCTCAACACAGGCACAGGACTTTACACCAAGTATGTCTTTTAAATTATTTTTTATTCTTTTTTTATTCTTTTTTTTATTCATGATGGGCTTGTACTTGAGCACATACTATCCTAGTGTAAGAGACATGCTCTAAGATGGAGGGTTGTTTACAGGGATTATGTTATATGCACTCAAAATACACAATTGTGACAGATAAATAATTATTTTTTTTTGTCATTAACACACATTAAAAACAGCATAACTAGTATCCATCCATTCGTTTGTAGGCTCTTACATCCTCCAACATCAATGCTCATTCTTTTTTGTTTATATACACAAAACTGTGTGACTTTTAAGACAAAACACTAGTTTGTATAGAAAGAGAATAAGATCTTAAATAACTCCTAAAAATTTATATTTCTAAATCCTATTCAACAATATGAAATCGATAGAAAAATATATCACTGTATGGGTTTATAATATGTTTGAGGGTCATTAAAGAGCTCACTTCTAGGGCTTGGCAAATTATCAACAAAACAATTATCTTCACACTGACCTTCCTGCCATATTATTTTTTAATTTCTATTAAATAATATTATCTAATGATTAACTAAGCATGTAAAATCACACATGCCGTATAAATATGCTAATTTATTAATTACCTTGAACAGATTTGTTGACAAAGAACTACTTGCTGGTGATTTTTTAATCAATTCAATTGTCTACAATTATCATAAATTATGCATATTGAAGTGGATAAACCAAGCGAAGCGTACAAGACATATAAAAAATACGCAATTTAGACCATGGCCCACATAGGGATTACGAAATATTATTCTCATAGTATACGGAAGAGCATCGCGCGCAACGTATAGGTAGCTGTTTATATACGCGATATATATAGATACGCAGGCCCACGGAGACGTACAAAGAATGCACGCTCCCATCACACAAATGAACAGCCAAAGGTCTCATCATTACTGTAATCACACAGATAAACATTATATCTAGTTCTGTATAACACAAAACTATCTTAATAATAACATAGCAAACGGCAATATCGATTTTGGGAAGGGTCGTGACAATCAGCTGATGGCCCTTTGGCCACTTATTTACATGGTGGCCCTTAACGCAATAGGTTCTTTGTAATGACGATAACAAAGAAAGGATACAGTTTGATGACATCTGTGTCCATACGACGTTTCCCAGCGCTCGGCGACGACATCTTCGTGATCTATTTCTAATAAATCACAATATCGGGCACGAACACTATCACTAAAGTCACACTCGACGCTGCGAGATCAAATTTTTCGTCCACCAGCAGCAGTCAGAAAAATAACATTGTAGAAAAACAATGGACACATACCATAAACTAAAATTTAGAAGATGATGTGTAATGAAATAATGTTGCCAGACGAATGAATAACGGTTCACTACGTTACAATAACGTTATTATATAAATGCGAAAGTGAGTACTTGGGTTTATCCAGAGACAAAAATTCTATTGGGAAGATAATGCGTCAAAAATTTACAAAATTATTTGTCTATGCATCATCATCAACTCTTCGCGTGTGTGATTTCACGGGATTATTTTTAATTCTGTTTTAATTTTAGATCGACTCTTAATAATACACCGAGAAGTCAGTTTGTGCGGTGCTTATATGAAAGCGGTGGGCAAATAGTGGCGCCGTGACTGTAGAATCATGTGTTTTGATGTGAACATCAATGGTGATAACTGATGACACCTAGAAAATTGCATGTCAACAAATTCTAATTAAATCACATTAAAAAAGTGGGATAGAGACGAGAACCGTGGAAGTTTTAGTTTAGAATAGGTGTAGTGTGTTTCATAGTGTTGTAAATTTGAAAGGCCGGTTATAATCATGAAACAAATTCGTTTCCGGTGGTGATGTAAAAATGTCCCGGTGATCTGTACTGGTGTGTATTCCATCTGGCTCCAGCATGGCGAACCCTGGACTCGGGGTCTCTTTTGACCCAAATGATATGACCAGGTAAGGTTAATTAATTTTCTATTAACATGCAGACAGCGGAAGTGTTATGGTAAATACGTATAGAATACACCAGAGTTACGACTTCTCCATTGCAGACTTTTATATATGAAATATAACAAGTGTCCCTTGCATTTATACAGACTTCAAAAAAATTGGTGTTGATAACCACTTAAACTGGGTAACAACTAAGATAAACAGCAATTTTTAACAAATTAACAATAACTTTTCCACTGAACTATTTTGCACGTATCTTAAAGTACAGTGTAGATTATATATTTAATTGTATTTAGGTTTAATTTAATATTTATACATATATGCCTATAATCAAATTGTGAATTGATAAATGGGACCTAGTACTCTATCAATATATAGCCACACCAGTCTACCATGTTCATGAAAGCTTCTACTGCTCATTGCTGCAGTTAATTGTGTTTTGTCCCTGATTCAATGGAGCCCCCCATTTTTAATCATATAAAATCCAGTAACCTTGCTTAAGTTCTCAAACATAGCACACATGTAGACAATAGATTCATCTGTTGTTTGTTGTGGTTTTCCACCTGTGCTATGCATGACTGCTTAAAAGGCAATCCTTGAGAGTATAAAAAGCATGCTTAAAGAGATTGACTGATGAATGGGAAAAAACATGTTTGGTAAGGTTGAACATGCATAAAATGATTGAATAAGCATGCTTAAGATTTACAATTATTATTTCTTTATTTAATCAAGTTACATTAGCTCATAGTGGTTTATGTATGTGGCAAAAGAATGCACAAAAACGCTAAAAAAAGGATATGGACAAATCACTTTCAAGATCAAGATCAATCAAGAGATTAATGATTAGGAAAGAAATCATGACTGATAAGTTTGGTAAATTTGGAAAAAGCATGCTTGTCAAGATTGATGAATGTGGAAAAAGCTTGTATGAAAATTTCAACATACAAAGAGAGCTATACACCCAAATTATAGTAAATTAAAGAAAATTAACTTATTCTACCTATAGGTAAAAAGGAACTTTTGTGGTGGAAAATTGGTATGTTTTTACTTATGAAAGCTACTATCATGTGAATATAGTTAACAATTTTATTTAATGTTTGTGTTTATTAGCATGTGGCTGAAAGTGGCAAAAAATTTTGTCAGAAAAATAGTAATTACCAGTAGAGAAAAATACATTTTTCCAACTTACTAAACGTCGTTTAAAAACTGCCAAAGACTTAATCCCAAGAAAGGTTTGTTTAAAATAGAATGAATAAAAAAAAATCACAACAACAACAACAAAAAAAATGTGCAACAATTCCAGACAATAGTTATAAAAGAATACAGCCTATTTGGGTCATATCTTTTTTGTTCCGGGCCTGGCATTACATATTTTTGCTAGATTTTTCTTATAGTTTCAGCCTCATTCCATTAGTGGGTTATGAGTAATTTGGACACAGTTATGCTTCTGTAATGTAGTGAACATGTGTTTTATGACTGACCTGGTTTAAATTCAATATCTACTGCACCAGATCTACACCTGGTTTAAGGTCATTTTCCCATATAAAATAACCAATACTTTGTTTTACTAATAGACAAATCTTAGTTTTTTCACTAAAAATACTTAAGGATCATCAGTGTTGCCCCACTGCACCCAATAAACCTGGTAAAATTACATGAAGTGAATATCACAAAGTGGGAATTGAATCCACAGCACAGATCATGCAATGATCTAAACTTAATGTTTCACCAAGCAGAGGCAGTTTTGATTTATATACCTACATATATTTATAATTTATAATGACTATCCCATCCACTCCAGAAATAATCTTGGGAGCTTCTTTCTCAACAGGCCAAACCACTGAAGCGCTTTTTTTCAAAGCATCAAAATTCATATTTTTAGTTTAGTATTTTAATTGTTTTTTATTATATATTTTTTTATTTTTTGATGTTCATAAGTGCTTTTTGTAAGCCTAATTTGAAAAAATGGATTTGATATTTGAATATCTGTGCACGCCACTGACTACACCACTGCCTCTGCATGAGGCTGAAACTGGCAGAAAATTTCTAGCAGAAAAATGCAATGGGATGACAAAGGATATGGTGCCTGTTGTCAGTAGAATATGTTCAAAAATCTATACTTCTATACTAATACTATAAAGCTGAAGAGTTTGTTTGTTTGAACACGCTAATCTCAGGAACTGCTGGTTTGATTTGAAAAAATATTTCAGTGTTAGGTAGCTTATTTATCGAGAAAGGCTATATATGATCACGCTACGAGCAATAGAAGCGGAGCAGCAATGAAGAATGTTTCGAAATTGTTTTTTTTTTCATACTTTGAGCTATCGCTGCGTACGCTGCCTAAACGGTTAAAGTTTTGCAAAACTCATATCTGAGAGTATTGTTCCCCTTTTAAAGCTCTACAAAAAAGTCCGCGACAACATATGTCTATCTTTTAAGGTTAGCTCCCTTTGCTGAATTTACAAATTGTACCTCAATCCATTTTTTAAAATTTATACATTTTTAAAATTGTTTAATTTTAATACTATAGTCCACATTGCATGCCGTGGCAACCTATAAGTAAGGTGACACTTAGCTTTAAGTTTGTCTCTACTTTATTGTTGCTTGTACTAGTGTTGTTGATTGTCCTAAAAATTAAAACAAAAAAAAATTACATATTATTAGCTAAAAAAATTTTCTAGAATAGTGCATCATTTGCGAAGGTGTTTTCATAAATATAATATTAATCCTTTCCAAATAAATAATTTATTTTTCACAAGTTTAAAATGAAATTAAACAAAATTGCCCTCTACATCATTCAACTTAAATGAATATCTTATGAAATATCACAGTTTTAACTCACCTATATAAACGAAGTAGCGGGTTAGGCCACGGCACGAAGTCGCACGCAAAAGCTAGCTAGTATTTGATATTTGCATGTTGCAGTCAAAGTTATGCATGGAAACAGCCTTTTTTGGGACCAAGTCTTTTTTCGTACCTGACCATTGCGTTATGAGCGTCGGTGGCTCAATGGTGTGGACTGTCGCCTTCCTACCGGGAGGGCCGAGGTTCAAATCCCGCCACGTACCAATGTGTTTTCGAATTTTGGAAAATATATGTACGTTATCCGACGCTCTTACGGTGAAGGAAAACATCGTGAGGAAACCTTCATGCACGCCTGCGAAGAAATTCAAAGATTGTGCGTGAAGTCGTCCAATCCGCACTGGGCCCGCGTGTACGACTAAGGCCTAATCACCCTACACGGGAAGGCTCGTGCCCCTCGGTGGGGACGTTTAATGAGCTGATGATGATGACCATTGCGTTTTTACTGCTACAATTGTCAGCCTCACCTGCCACTGCTGCTGATTCGGAAATCGATGTCGGTAACTTTTCAACTTATGTGCAAGTAATGCTTTTCTAAATCGGATGTTAGTTACAAGTAAACAGAATTAAAATAACCAATCATAGTATTGGAAGTGTACCTAACACTTTCAATACAAATAAGTGTTAATCACTTTCACTCTCGGCTGCGCGTGTCTGGTTAATATCACACATGTCTGTGATTAACTAAACATGCGATGCTGACACGGCAGTAGTTCAACCTGCTGCTTTACTTTCTTTCCTGACGACCCATTCTGTAATGGTTGAGACGTCGGTTACTAATGGCTCCTGGTTCGATCCAAAGGCAGTACAAACATAGGTCATCATCATCAGCTCAAACGACACCGAGGGCACGAGCCTACCAGTACGCGGGTGTATAGGCCTTAGTCGTCCACGCGGGCCCAGTGCAGTTGGACGACTTCACGCACAACATTTGAATCACTTCGCAGGCGTGCGCAGGTTTCCTCACGATGTTTACCTTCACCGTAAGAGCGTCGGATAACTAACATATCTATGGGGGAGACCTATGTTCAGCAGTGGACTTCGATAGGTTTAACATATATTTTTCGAAAATTCGAAAACACAATGGTACGTGGCGGGATTAGAACCTCAGCCCTCCCGGTAGAAGGCGGCAGTCCACACCATTGAGTCACCGACGCTCAAACACATACGTACAAACATGATAATTATTTCGCGTATCCCGTATTTTCTAGATGCACCGTAATAAAATATACTGTGTTCGTTGTGATAAAAATCGTATCCTCAACTTTCGAACACAAGTAGGGCTCGTTACTTAAAGGTTATACATGAAAATTAATATATATTTAAATCTTTGTTATTATAGATACATTTCGGTCCGGAACATAGTTTTGTTTCAGACATAATTTAATTAAATTTTGTAATTGTCAAAATTTATGTAATTTATTAAAAGGCATACATTAGTGCATGTCGTGGCAGCCTTTAAGTATAACAGCGATTTGTTATGTTACTAATAAGTTTTAATTGTGAATGATATCATCGTTTGTTATGTTGGTTGTCCTTAATAAATAAATGCCATGTCCAATAACTAATAAAATCAGATGCGAATGTTCCATCCCAAAAGATAGGCTTATTTATAATTTCAACAGAAAGGCTGATAAAATTCATGTGACGTCAGAGTAGGGATGTCGCTAGATACTGAATATGCAGCTGTAGGACGATCGCTTTTCAAAACGAAACGTTTCTATTATAATATGGGTGTAGTGTATGTGCAAAGCGTCGTTGGGTCAAGAGCGTCGGTGGCTCAATGGTGTGGACTGTTGTCCTCCTATCGGGAGGGCTGAGGTTCAAATCTCGACACGTACGAATGTGTTTCGAATATTCATTATATTTACGTTATCCGATGTTCTTACGTGAAAGAAAACACCGTGAGTTAACCTGCGCACGCCTGCGAAGAGATTCAAAGGTTGTGCGTGAAGTCGTCCAATACGCACTGGGCCCGCGTGGACGACTAAAGCCTAATCACCCTATACGGATAGGCTCGTACTCCTCGGTGGGGACTTATATGAGCTGATGATGATGATTACGCGAAACATCCAGACCAATACAAACAGACGTGTTGAAGCGCACAAATATTTGTACTGCACGGGGATGGAATCCGGAAACCTTAGTCTTGTAGCACACTTCACAATCGTTACACGACATGTGTAATCATATATTTTTGCCTTCAATAGACTTGTTTAAAACAAAAATCAGTAACCTTGGACATCTTAACGACTGCAGTTAGAGGAAAACTAACTGAATATTGTAAGATTTGTCATTGCCAAGCACTAAGTTAAATTGCGGGCTTCCTGTGAGGTTTTCATGGCCTTTGTAAATCGCATATTCGTACTGAATATTTAATTTAACGTTGAACGTATCACACCAACTATGTTTTTTTGCCGACATTCACACAGCGCCATCTTGCCCCGAACTTTGCATTAGCCTGTAATATGGATACTAAATTACGAATAAACATACTTATAATTATTTTTTTTGTAAATACATACCATACATAAAAACACCCACACCAATACAAACAGACAAGTTCATGCACACAAACGTACTGTCCGAGGATCGAACCCGGTACCCTTATTGAACTAGTCGACGTCTCAAACGCTAAAATATACTTTCAAATATAACGCTCAAATGGGTCGTCAAATTCAAACTATCATCATCATCATTAAATGTCCCCCACCGAGGGGCACGAGCCTACCCGTACGCGGGTGTACACCTTAGTCGTCCACGCGGGCCCAGTGCGGTTTTGTCGACTTCACGCACAACCTTTGAATCACTTCGCAGGCGTGCGCAGGTTAGGTATGTTGTTTTGTTATTGGCGTTGGTTTCCGCACTTAGTCCGCGGGGACCATTGTGCGTGAGCCATGCGGCCTTCTGGTCACTCCAGCCAGCCTACCTCCCTCCAAAAACAGATTAGTTTTCCCGTCTCCTCGGGCGTCCGCGATTGTTACCGGTGAGCCGATAGTTTCCCTGCGGATCTGAGCTACGCCAGTGCACCTAAGAAGCACATGCGCCACGTTTCCTCCTCCTCCATGCACGCTCTGCATAGAGGACTGTCCGTGATACCTAGCGTGTAGAAGTGTTTGTTAAGTGCGCGTCCAGTGATGGTCCCGTCACCAGTCTAAGGCTATTCCTGTCCATGCGTAGAAGACGCCTGGACAGTTTCCTGTCCAGGAAGGCATGGCCTCCCTGGACTGCCTGCACCCTGGTGTCGAGGTCCACCATTCCGCTGCTAAAGTCTGTGTGTAATCTCTTATCCAGCTCTTGAGCTGGCTAAAAGGGATTGGTATAGTTGGCTCCGGTCCGATGGCTTTGGCTTTTGAGCCTCCTCTCGCCAGCTCGTCCGCTGCATCGTTTCCACGTGACCCACTGTGTCCCTTGATCCACTGTAGTGTCACTGTGTTTCTGTACGCACCGAGACGCGTTCTAACGCGTTATGGCATTCTAGCATTAATTTGGATGTGAAGGTGTTTTCTTTAGTGATTGGAGTACAGAGGCGCTGTCAGAAAGTATTCGTATGCGCGTGTCCGTGACTCCTCTGGTCTCTACGGCTTGCGTTGCTTGTATTATACGACACACTCCGCTTGATAGACATTGTTATGCATACCAAGGTGCTAGATATTCTTATATTAAGTTCGTCGGAGAACACTCCAACACCTGTGCCGTGGTTGTTTTGATGCGTGCGCAGGTTACCTCACGGTGTTTCCCTTCACAGTAAGAGCGTCGCATATCGTACATATAATTTCGAAAATTCTAAATAACATTGGAACCTGCGCCCTCCCAATCGGAAGGCAATAGTCGATACCATTGAGCCACCGACGCTACTAGAATTCAAACTATATTGGACATAATTGGGTATTTGACACCACTAATCGTTGACGCACTTTTTACAAACTGTCAAAAAGGAACGCTTCCATATATTTTGTATGAGATTATTGATATGTGACGTCATTGCTCACTATCATCAATTGACCTAATATTTATTGGTTTCAGTGTATTTAAAAATACAATATTGCAAATATATATATATATGCTGATATTGTCCACAGTTGGTACTTCCGTGAGCTGTCCCGCGCCGAGGCTACCCGGTTGCTGCTCAACGAGACAGAGAGCGGGGTGTTCCTCGTGAGGGACTCGAGGACTATACAGGGCGACTACGTGCTGTGCGTCAGGTGAGCTTATACTCTTGAAGAGAAAGGGTGTGTGGGACCTCAGTGTTGCCAGCTTGGTTTTCTTCTTCAGCCTTCTTCAGCTTCGTTTTAGGAATGGGTCAGTTGGGCAAGTAATAAATCTCTCTCTCTCCTCTTCAACCTATCGCAGTCCACTGCTGGACATAGGTCTCCCCCATTTTGCGCCAGACAACGACAACCAAGTAATAAATAACCTTTGTTTAATAAATGGGGCAGTTTGATAAGTTAATAAAAACGTTATTCATCACAAGTATTTAATTTAGAACAAAATTACTTTTTATTAATCGAATTGAACTATTATCTTAGAAGATATCTCAGTTTTAACTCATCTATATGAACGAATTAGCGGATCATAGCGTTAGCACAGAGTAACTATTTATTAATAATAATATAATTATAGCTCTAAATCTTTCTCCTGAATGTAACAAATACTTTTATGAAAACCGCAACGAAATTGCTTCAGTGAAACGCGAGATAATCGAGAACAAACATACATACATACTAACAGGTCAAACTGAGAACCACATTTTTTTAAGGTTAAAAGGGCCCTGATCGAATTAGATGGAGCTTCAATAAATAAGTATCATATTATACATAGAAAACACTCAGACCATTACAAACAGACATGTTCATGCACACAATTTGTACTGCCCGGAGATTGAACCTTGAACCCTTGGTGTAGCAGCCGACGTCTCAACCGCTACACCGAATGGGCAGATATAATTTATGTAACTACTTCATTTCAATAATGATGACCTTCGATCTCCAATCAAATATTGAATAGGCTATAACTAACCCTTAAGGATTAGAATGTTTATTATCACATGATTTTAATTGTTCTATTGTAAGTTGGAGGTGAATAGAGATCATCATCATCAGCTCATTAAACGTCCCCACCGAGGGGCACGAGCACAGACATCCGAATATACAATTAGACTGGACGAGCCGCTAAGTTTATAGGCAGTCCCAGTGTCGCAATTTCTTTTCGGTTCTTACCTGTGTAAAGTTATTCTATTACTTGGTAAATTTACTGATTCATTGCGATGACGACATGCTACAATTGCACAGGATGGCATTTTGGAAAAAACGGTAATTTCTTCTAATATTCGTGCGTCTTGACTTGTCTCACAGAGCGTAAACTGGCAACCAGTGTATGCTCGTTGAGCTTACATTTGTCGCACATTAAACATTGCTCGCCCCATCTCTTGTATTGGGAAATCTGTAGGCACGAGCCTATCCGTATACGGTGATTAGGCCTTAGACGTCCACGCGAGTCCAGAGCGTGTTGGACGACTTCACGCCTGTGAATCTCTTCGCAGGCGTTCGCAGGCTTCCTCACGATGTTTTCCTTCACTGTCATCCGTGTAGACTGTTGACTGTTTGAGGGTGCAGATCCAAATCGCGCCTCGTACCAATATATTTTCGATTATTCTGAATTATATGTACGTTTATCAGACGATCTTACGGTGAAGGAAAACATCGCGAGGAATACTGCGACACGCCTACGAAATTCAAAGCTTGTGGGTGAAGTCGGCTAATCTGCACTGGGCCTGCATGGACGACTAAGGCCTACACACTATACGGGTAGGCGCGTGCCCCCTCGGTGGGGACGTATAATGAGCTGCAGGCCGATCGCGTTATTTTAAAATTATAATATGGGTGAAGTTACTTTTCGATTATAATATGGGTGAAGTAACGATATCCTTCCGATCCTGTATTAGTTGACATTTACGATGATCGGTATTGCATAAGGTAAGTTGCAATTTCGTCTGAACTAGCTGTCAAATGATAAGCGTGTAATGTAATTGACCTAAAAGTTGTATTTCGGCCCAAGTTTTAGCTGTCAAAATTTAGCGCGGTCGGCCTGCTGATGATGATTATGAATTTCACTTCATGTCATAAAAACACCATCTTATAAGTCCTCTAAGGTTACATGATATTGTATTCGTACCAAGGGTTCGGGGTTCGATCCCCGGGCAGTACAAACATTTGTGTGCATGAACATGTCTGTTTGTAATGGTCTGGGTGTTTTCTATGTATAATATGTATGTATTTACAAAAAAAAAATTATATATGTATGTTTATCCGTTGTTTAGTACCCATAATACAGGCTGAACGCTTAACTTGGGGCTAGATGGCGCTGTGTGAATGTCAGTAGATATTTAATTTTATATTTATATTCGTTTACAGGGAGGACGACCGCGTATCGCACTACATAATAAACCGCGTGGTGTCCTCGGACGGCACGGTCCGGTACCGTATCGGCGACCAGCTGTTCGCGGACATGCCCTCGCTGCTGTCGTTCTACCGACTGCACTACTTGGACACGACGCCGCTGGTGCATCCGTTGCAGCAGCGGGCGCAGCCGCCGGTGGCTGCACAGCACCAGGTGCTCGAGGTGGTTGTGGCCAAGTTCGACTTTGATGGCAATGTGAGTATATAGAAAGTGTTCTTTAAGGACCTAAACTGAATAAACATTTTTCATTTCATATCAAAGAAATATTTATTCTGTGACAGTATACAGTACATTAGCTTAAACATAAAAACTTAAATCTAAAGATACAAGTATTTATTTATTTATGTATGGTAGACAAACAGAATACAGTCTTTACATGAAACACATTGAAATAAAACAGTTGACTGGACAGGACTGTAGCCCAGAGACGGTGCACACATGATGATGATGATGATGCGTGATTTCAGGACTTTTTTAAAAAATATAATAGGCTATAAAAATATTTAGAAAAAAGAAAAAACAGAGTACTAACAAACTTACAATTAATAGCTTTCCTAAGTCATTAAGGCTGAAGATATCGCTTTTTTATAACAAATAAAATTATCATTGAAGATGTCTATCTCTCCATTACCCCGCACGCGGACCAGCTCATTGTACGTGCGACACATTCTCACCAGAGGGTTGTAATAAAACGTGTTATTTATGTACACTTTTATAACAAATATATTTGGATGTCGACATTTATACCAAGTATTAATATTGAAAGACGAGAGAAGATTTGGTGTGTCTACTGCGGAATGAATTATTTTATGTAAATAGAGGAGGTCATATCTTTCACTTCGGGTTTTGAGTGACATTATACCAAACCTAGAAAGTCGATCAGGATAGTTTGGAAGGGAGCGTCCGAAATTGTGTTTACGCGACAGGAATCGCAAACATCTCTTTTGAATTCTCGTTCCTAATGCGCACCGCAAAGGAATGGAATTCTTTGCCTCCTTATGTGTTCCCCGATCATTACAACCTGGCCGTCTTCAAGGCAAGAGTGAATAGGCTGTTTCTAGGCAGGCATGATCCATCTTCGGCCACATCATTACTTACCATCAGGTGAGATGGCGGTCAAATGTCTGCCTATAAAGGAAAAAAAAAAAATCATTCAATATTGTCACGTGTATTTTATAGTGAGGCGACCAAATTGGACAGCAGTACTCCAAAACACTTCTTACAATGCTGAAGAAAAGGCAAAGGATGTTACGAGGTTTTTAAAAGTCTTTAGTAGTTCTCATCATGAAACCCAGTAATTTATTGCCTTTTTTTAAGATATATTCATAATGAGGTCGAAAGTTTAACTTAAAATCTGATCGTCATCGGCATCGGCGAATTTCGATCACATTTACTAAACAAAAGAGTACAAACTGTACTCTCTTCGGCGGTTCGTTTTTGAGGCACGGATTACGTATCTACCGTTATATGTACAGAATTTCATTGATTCATTCCCAAAAGATAATGTCAAATACTTCATTTTCCGGACGTCAAGGAATTTCCAGACAATGTCTATAATTAAACTCCATAGTGCAGAATGTAGGTGACGGATGAGTAACGTTCATTCATGTCGCGATGGTATAAAAATACATTGCTAATGTAGGTTTTGGCTTGTAGCTATGTCGACAGTCCTAGCCAATGAATCATTTTAATTCCGTAAAAATCACTTTCACGGGACATAAAATGATTTACAATATTAACAATAAATTGATAATACTATTCGTATATTTGACGACCCATTTGGTGTAATGGTTGAAACGTCGACTACTACACTATGGGATCCAGATTTGATCCCCGAGCAGTACAAACATTTGGGTGCATGAACATGTCTGTTTGTATTGGTCTGGGCGTTTTCTATGTACAATATTTATGTATTTACAAAAGAAATGTATATAAGTTTGTTTTATCCGTTGTTTAGTACCCATAAAACAGGCATCACGCTTGACTTGGGGCTAGATGGCGGTGTGTGAATGTCAGTGGATATTTATTTATTATTATGAAATGTGAAATTTGAATGAAAATTCTGCTTAACCGACGCGATGGGCAGTGTTTTACTTTGAGTGAGATCTGCATCTATTTAGTGTATCTAAGGGGCAAAGCATTAATTTGTGTTGTTTTAAATTAAATTTGTTGCCTTAAATTAAATTAACGGATTGATTGCTATCCAATTTCATATCTGTTTTCTGTGTACAATATGTATGTTTTTACAAAAAATATATATCTAAGATTGTTTATCCGTTGTTTAGTACCCCGGCTTAGTACAGGCTTCACGCTTAACTTGGGGCTAGATGGCGCTGTGTGAATGTCAGTGGATATTTATTTATACGGTATGACTCCAGGATCCGGACGACCTGCCGTTCCGTCGCGGCGAACGGCTGATGGTGATCAACCGAGACGAGGAGCAGTGGTGGACGGCGCGGAACACCCAAGGCCGGACGGGCTCCATACCGGTGCCATACGTGCAGAGGGTAAATATAAATTAAGTCTCTTCTTTTACCTATATTTTATCAATACTTCATCATCATCATCAGCTCATTAAACGTCCCCACCGAGGGGCACGAGCCTACCCGTATAGGGTGATTAGGCCTTATTCGTCCACACGGGCCCAGTGCGGATTGGACGACTTCACACACAACCTTTGAATCTCTTCGCAGGCGTGCATGAAGGTTTCCTCACGATGTTTTCCTTCACCGTAAGAGCGTCGGATAACGTACATATATTTCTAAAATTCGAAAACACATTGGTACGTGTCGGGATTTCAACCTCAGCCCCCCGGTAGGAAGCGACAGTCCACACAATTGAGCCACCGACGCTCTCATCTTCATTAATCGCTCAAAATCCTGTAGTGTGTGTAAGCAACCTCCCTCACACATAGACATAAGTTATTATATAAGCGTAGTTGTAAGCCATTTATTATAGACATTATACCAGAGTGCACTCAATATACGTGTTTTCATTCAGTCTCCCGGTTCCCACATTGCATGGCGACCCTGCCAGTGCTGCCTTTTGGCAGTGCTGCGTGTAAGAGTTGGAAATTATATTGAAACAATAAGGCGAACTGCTAAGGTGAACTGCGATCTCAATTGCGAAAAATAACAATGATGTTGCTGGAATCTGAGAGACGTTGAGGTTGGCGAAAGATATTTAATTTGTGAAGAAAGAAGATATTGATGCTCATGGCGGATGATGTGAGAAGATGCTGGCTGCCGCGAGCGACAGAGTCAGAGGCTGGTGCAGCCGAGAGCTGGTGTTGATACACGGATGCAGCCGATCATAGTGTTGTTTGTGTTGTGATATACATAGACTAAAAGATATGATACGGTGTGGTGATACTTTTTATTTTCTTTACTTTTTAAAATTTAAGAACTTTAAAATGTAATTTTAAGACTTTTTTCTTTTATAATTGCGGCCACAAATTTGGTACGTAAAAGTATTAAATAACGTGTAAGTATAATCTAAAACATTTATAAGTGCATAAGGCAAGCAGACAGGGCAATAATTTCTTAATAATTTTACCATTATTTACTTATGATACGACGCTTGTCTTGGTAATATGCTGTAATTGAACTTTCGAAATATCCGATTGTTTTTTTTTAATTTTCTATGTTTAAAAATAATTCCGATTAATTTGCAAATACTGTGCAGTTTACATTTTCAATAAAAGAAGTGAGAGTTGTTGATTATGGAATTTAAAGCAATGATAAATAGGTATAAGTATTTTCTAAATTCTAAAGTTCCTATGTTTCTGT
Organism: Leucinodes orbonalis; assembly: GCA_019425675.1. Classification (NCBI taxonomy): domain Eukaryota; kingdom Metazoa; phylum Arthropoda; class Insecta; order Lepidoptera; family Crambidae; genus Leucinodes; species Leucinodes orbonalis. The sequence goes on along the minus strand of PQWD01002507.1, from coordinate 10,464 downwards.
TTATTATGGTTTGTCTAAATTTAAAAGAAACTATATATTTCATTTATAAATATAAATTACTCGTATTTGTTAACACTATGAAATCTAAAATACGTAATTATTGGATTGCTAGTAGCAGCGTATCACTCATACATGTTTTTTACGTCAGCGAAATTTGTTCCAATGTCGTTACCAACCGCGGCGTTGCAGACAGTAATATTAGAATTCAATAACAACACTTTGTAATGATTATGCTTTCTTTGTAATGAAATTCAATATAGTTGAATACCGATTGATACCTAAGTAATGTTGGAAATATATTTGATTTGTGTGTTTAAATGCAGGATGAATTTCTTCGAAAGCACATATTGTAAAGTTGAATATGAAAGATTGAATAATAGATGGAAGTAAAAGAATTATTTTATGTTTATGAATGGTTTAATGTATAAATGAAAGATTTAGTGAAATGGATGTTAATTTTATTTTAGTTAATTGTTTTTTTNTTTACGCTTGGACTGATCACCCAAAAGTAAAATTAAACATTTAAACTATTTTTTGTATGGTTTATAAAGGTTATTGAAAGGACTTTTATGTTAAAGTAGTAAAAGAGATGAGAGTTGAATAAAAATAGAAGAAGGCACGAAAGATTATTGTGGGAAAGTCGGCAAAGAATCCTTCAGATTGAAAACTGTTGGAGACCTTAGATGTCTTTAATGAAGCTGACTGGTTTTTAAAGTAAAGATTATTATTTTTATAATGGTACAAGGTACAATATAGGGTGACAGATCCTTTATTTGATCATGGTGTAGACGAGCTTCTCTCCGTGAAAATAGTTGGAGATTATGTAATCTTAAAACATGCCCCTAATAATAAAGCTACGTGGTGCAGTTATAATGACTATATTAATGTCAATGAAAAGTCGACTTAATGAGATGTACCTAATGATATTGTGATATTAAGGGACCGGCCGGCCCAATGAAAAATACCCAAAGGGGTATATAATGTACCTAGAATGAAATGAGGGAATGATATAAAGATAAGTGTCTTGTCTCTCTGTGCCGAGAAAGTGATGCAAAGGAAATAGATATAGAAATGATGATTTTTAAAGAGAAGTGTTGATTTAGATTGTATTCAATAGAAAGTGAATAGAGAAATGGTAATGATAGATAGTTGTTTTGTTATGATTTTTATCTGACTGTACTTTTAGACACGTGTTTAGAAACGAGTAGATTAATTAACTGTTTATGGCTTCAAAGTTTTATTGTACAATTAGTACATACCTACATAGTATTTAATTGTTTTTGGTAATGATTTCGTTAAAATAAATTTAATTGAAGGACCTGTCTGCTATACCTATTTATATGTAATAATAGAGTTATGTGGAAATAAAATAATTTTACGGACTATTTACATTTTGAACTATGTATTTTTCTTCGTAGTTTTAGATATCAAATTGTCGATTGTAATTCCAAATAAGTATGATGATTTTTTTTTTGGTGATCATATTCCTGAATAAGTTTTTTGGTAAATTAAATATTAAGTATTGTTTGTAAAAAAAAAACTTTCAACAAAAACATTTTTTTCTCAAATCACGGGGAGGTGTAGTGTGTGTAAGCAACCTCCCTCACACATAGACATAAGTTATTATATAAGCGTAGTTGTAAGCCATATTATAGACATTATACCAGAGTGCACTCAATAACGTGTTTTCATTCAGTCTCCCGGTTCCCACATTGCAATCCATTACTATTCTTTTGTTAGATCAATACTTGATTTTGGTTGTGTCGTCTGGAATCCACATTTTAAATGTCATACGAATAGAATCGAAAAGGTACAGAAGAAATTTATTGGGGTCTTAAACTACTGTCACTGTAAAAATTAATCATATGGAGACTCCCTCTCATCTCACCGTCTTTTATCTTTAAGCAATCGCCGCAAACAATTCGATTTAATGTTCCTGTATAAATTACTCAATAATAAAATGACTGTTCTTATTTGTTGTCAAAAATTAACTTCAGAACCATGGTCCGTCTACCTCTCCGTTCTCTCAAATTATAGATCTGTTGTACCACCCCGTTTCAAAAAGAAAAAAATAAAGGGACGGTTCAAATAATCTGTAAGTACATTTCATCATCATCAGCTCATTATACGTCCCCACCGAGGGGCACGAGCCTAAATGGTCCACGCCGACCCAGTGCAGATTGACCGACTTCACGTACAACCTTTACTCAATGTTTTCCTTCACCTTAAGAGCGTTGGATAAACGTTCATATAATTTCGAAAAATCGAAAGGAAATTGATACGTGGCGGGATTTGAAATAAATTTTGGGGGAAACTGGTACTAGACCCCGCGAAGCTGTTGCTCGCTACCGGAGTGTGTTTCCCGAAAATTTGGGAATCTTTAAATAAAGAGTGAATAGATTCTTCCATAAGAGAACTAAAGTGACCGACATAGCCCGCCGGATCAGCATGTTGAAGTGGCAGTGGGCTGGTCACGTATGTCGCAGAACGATGGCCGTTGGAGCAGACGAGTTCTGGGGTGGAGACCGCGTCTCGGCAAGCGTAGCGTAGGACGCCCTCCGGACCGATGGACCGACGACTTGCGAAAGTCGCTGGTGGAAGCTGGATGAGAAAAGCGGAGGACCGGGATGTCTGGCGCAAAATGGGGGAGACCTATGTCCAGCAGTGGACTGCAATAGGTTGAAGAGAGAGAGAGAGATTCTTATTTATAATAAGCGTGCTTCATCCTAGGCGCATCGTTTGTGCTCTCGGAGGAAAAAAGACAGGAGAAGTTATTTTGCTATTACCCCTCTGCCCAATGCGATGGATTCGAAATCATACGTAAATATATTAGCAAACCAACAGCCAATAGTATTCAAACGCTACCAGTACGCGAGTCTGAACGGAGCTCCAATAAAAATGCCGATTTGTGCCGTATTTTCTTGTTCCAAGAAATCTAGAACTTCGAGTCTTAAAAAGGATGGCGTAACATTTCATTTGTAAGTTTGTTTTATTCATTTTACCTTAAATTTAAGGAAAATAATCAAAATTTCTTTTTTGAAATTTTGAATTTACCGCTTAAGAAATGACATTTGATGGTGTACCGAGACTACAACGCACTCCTCACGAGACTAGCGCGCACTCCCCACGAGACTAGTTTTAGGGTTGCTAACTCATAGTTTGAATGCATTTTTATTTATGAGCGACGAATGAAAATAATAATTATCGTTACATTTCCGAAACTAACTTATTCATTGAAAATGTATCGAATAGCGTCAGTAAATGTCAAAAATACAAAAATATATTTGTATTACATTTAAATTTTATAGCGGCTTAATTATAGTCCCGAATTAAACAAAATTTGTTTAAAAGGTATTTGTTTCGTTATATCATGTATATCCACTATCGAATTCGTTTTTAATATGATTTGTTTGATTTATTAGATCAATAGTTTTAAAAATAATTTACATGTTAAAAATCAGGGATACGCAACCCTATGTGGTTGAAACTCGGCACGCTAGAGTCAGGGTGTTGTCGAAAATTGTTATCGATATTTCAAACTTTGGTTTTATAGTTGAGCGAAAGCAAGGTTTCAACTTTTTTTTAATAATACAAATACATTTGGCTAATAATATGAAATCACATAAAATTCTTAATTTTTGTATCGACGTTTTGACCATCATGCAGCGTCCATTTTCAGATTTTTTTAAAAGCTTTTGTGTACAAATACGAAATAACAGACCCCTTTAATATATTACTGATGTCTCTTGATTGATAAATACTTCGTGATTAATAACAGAGCGATTATAAGATACGTTTTTGTTTTTATATAAGATAAAAACTAAATCAATAAACTATACCTGTATCCCTTTGTAAAAGTATGCAACGGATTTTGATTCGGTTTTTATTTATAGATATTTTATTTAGTCAGTTCGAAAAAAAAGTCCACGTAACTGTTTATTAGAAAGTACTTATATGTGTATGTGAATATGCCTCCGTAGCTTAAAACATATGCTTAGTGTACGATATTTTTGAAAATTTTATACATTTATCGCAACTAATGTTTTTGTATTTATTATTAATTGTTGGTAATTATGATATTTTATTTCAAAATTATATGTGCGTTATCCGACGCTCTTACGGTTAAGGAAAACAGCGTGAGGAAACCTGCGCACGCCTGCGTAGGCATTCAAAGGTTGTGCATGAAGTCGGCCAGTCCGCACTGGGCCCTCGTAGACGACTAAGGCCTAAACACACTTACGGGTAGGCTCGTGTCCCCCGATAGGGACGTTCAATGAGCTGATGATGATGTTGGTAATTATTAATAATTGTAATTAATCACAGTTCCGCTACATATATAAAACATAATTGTGGAAGTACCACCTACATGACTAAAAATTTGGAGGTGTGATAAATCTTTAGAAAGGACATTGAGGTTGTAAAAATAGGAAAATTTGAACATACATACGTATATATATTTTTAAATAATAAAATAGTTTCTACCCGCGGGTCTACCCACGAAGAACTTGACTGTGTTTACCAATGCTGGCTGAGCAGCTTAGTCTCTGCAGTTTACATATACCGAAACCTAACCTGGATGAAATTATTATTCGTATGTTCGGATGCACAATAAATAGTTAATTTAGATTATTGGCATAGTGCACCTTAAAACTCAATTTAGAAAAATATGGACACCCTTTTATAAGCTTCTAGGCCCAAAACTTTGGTCCAATTTTAACAATACAATACAAACTTTCATCGAATTTTTCATACATTTAAATGTTAGACAAAATCTATCCCATGTAACAAACAAAATGATTTAAAATAATTATTAAGAATATGTTTAATAAAAATTCCTCAAAACATCGATATCGATATTTTTTTTCCGTCTCTTTGTACAATTTTCATTTCAATGTGTTCGTGCAGTTCGCTGTACGTTACGGTCGTTTACTGTAACTTAAATGTGTGTGTGCTTAAAAGTGCCACACTGATATTGTTTTGAACTTGTGTGTTGTGTAACGACACAATTTTTTTTGTGCCTGTGTGCGTGAATTTTCTATGTGGTATTGGGTTTCTCCCCCGCCCTACCTCAAAATGTGGCAGAATTATTTGTTCGTAACTTATAGCTGTTAACGGCTCCCGTCTTTTTCCTCCGAGTTTGTGCTTTATATCATGTAAGGCGGCGTCATACACGAACCACTCTCTTCAATCTATCGCAGTCCACTGTTGGACATAGGTATATCCCCATTTTGCGTCAGAATTCCCGGTCCTCCGCTTCCCTCATCCAGCCTCCACCAGCGACCGCCCGCAAGTCTCCGGTCCTACGCTACGCTTGCCGAGCCCCGGTCTTAACCCCAGCACTCGTGTGCTCCAACGGCCATCGGTTCTGCGACATACGTGACCAGCCCACTGCCACTTCAACTTGCTGATCCGGCGGGCTATGTCGGTAACTTTAGTTCTCTTACGGATTAAATCATTTCTGATATTATCCCTAAGAGAGACACCGAGTATAGCTCGCTCCATTGCGCGTTGAGTGACTTTGAACTTGTGCACCAATCCCGTAGTCAGTGTCCATGTCTCGGCTGCGTATGTTAGCACGGGTAGCACTTTTGTCGTAGTACTATTTGACCTATAGTTGTAAAAAATAATGTTTTTTTGTGTCCAGGTGGCAGAAGGCGCGCCCCCGTCTCCCCCCGCACCCCACGCCCACCACCCCAATCTGCAGGTAAACACACTGTTTATTATTATTACTAGCTGTTACCCGCGGTATATGATATTCTCCCGCAGTGTAACGAAGCCAATGTGTTCATCGTGAGTGTTAGCTAACTATTAAAGTCGCTCCGAAAAGCTCGCAGCGACGTGAGCCGCGTGGTACATTACTTTATTTCCTAAAATAATAAGTTTTTTCTAAAAAAGTTTGCTGTTGTGTCTTATTAAAAGGATAAAGGGTTAAAGTTGATCATAAACTTGGCGGTAAACTCGGTCGTCAAGGTAGGTACCACCGCAGTGACAGATATCGTCCCAGGAAATACGAGTGTTTTGCACTTCTGTGTTTCGGAATGAGGGCACTGTAGCTCGTAAAATACAGGGTTTTGAGGAACCTAGTATCTGTTGTCTCTGGTGACGGGCGCAGTGCGGCATTGATGGAGAATATTGACTGTCCATCAGTTGTTGCTCTCTATCAATGCCGCTCTGTCACGGTCAGTCGTACCACTTTCCATCAGGTGAGCGTCTTAACCGTCCTGTGTACTTGGTAATATAAAAAAATTCCGTCTCTGGTGATGGGCGCAGAGCAATGTTGACGGGAAAATAATGACTACCTGTTATTACTTTCCTTTAACATTGCTTCTGTTATGGTCAGGCGTATCACTTACCACTAGGTGAGCAGACTGACCGTCCCGTTCATAAATGGCATAAAAATTATATTCCTATTGTGTTACAAAAGTCAAGTTATCAATAAGCAGTTTTAATATGGGTTATGTGGCCTGAAAGTAAACGCATTTTAATTTAATTTAAAAGTATCATATAGAATATTTAGCAAGTAAAATGTGTTCGTTGTAACAGCGAGTGCTGCCAGCGTTGGCGCGCGTGAGACAGAGCCGAGTGCCAAACGCTTACGACAAGACGGCACTTAAACTCGAAGAGGGGGACATTGTTAAGGTAAATTAATACAAATACGTAAGACCAGTGTCTTTTTAAATTTAAACATGGAATTGACGACCCATTTGGTGTTGCGGTTGAGACGTCTACTGCAACACTTAGGGATCCGGCCATTAAATTGAATGCCGGCGTTTAACGAACGGCCTAGGCGTCCAATTAGATGACTGCGACATAAATATAGCAATAAGTACGTACTTATTGCTACCAAAAAATGACCGAACCCAATGACATATACGTTATATGTCATTGGGTTCGGTCATTTTTTGGTTGATGTTTCTTCGTGATTGTACTGTACGTTAACCTATTAAATTTATCAATAGGCATGATGACTGGGTCCTGGAATCGCAAGAACTATTTCATATTATTACGAATCTTGGTTAAAAATGTGTTATGAATTTAATCAATCTTCAATGTTAGGTGGGCGAGTCCATTTTTAAAGTACGTTAATTGTCAAAATTTTTTTAAACCAAACGATAACACTTAATTTAAAGCAACTTTTGCTATGAAACCATTTTAATAAACGCAACATTTAATATAGTTTTAGTACAAAATGCAAAATCTATGCATACTAACTACATAGGTGTGACGTCATAATTAGCCATTTATTTGTATGAAGCGTTTTTGGGAGAGTCCATTAAAGTGTTTCTAGAATTGGAAAATCTGTGAGTTTTAATGTTAACGGAGTCATTTTTAACCATGATTCTTCTTTAAAAAAATTGTCATCATCCCCATTGCAGGTCATAAAAATGAACATGAACGGCCAATGGGAGGGCGAGTTGAACGGGAAGCGCGGCCATTTTCCCTTCACGTACGTGGAGTTTTTGGACGACAACGTCGCCAGCAGCTAAGTGATCAGCGAGGATACCTGAATCATCATCATCAAGATACATACGAAATCATCATCACGAGAAAGTTAACGAGGGAGCATAAGCCAAGTGAGCACTCAATGCCGATGTTAACATTTATCATATAGATAATCATCATCAGCTCATTTAACGTCCCCACCGAGGGGCACGAGCCTACCCGTATAGGGTGATTAGGCCTTGGTCGTCCACGCGGGCCCAGTGCGGGTTGGACGACTTCACGCACAACCTTTGAATCTCTTCGCAGGCGTGCGCAGGTTTCCTCACGATGTTTTCCTTCACCGGAAGAGCGTCGGATAACGTGCATATAATTTCGAAAATTCGAAATCACATTGGTACGTGGCGGGATTTGAACCTGCGCTCTCCCGGAAGGAAACGGTCTACACCATTGAGCCACCGACGCACTAATATAGACTATACATAAAGATAATTTATTTGTCCGAACATGTGTTAACATTAAGAGTAATACTTAAAATTTCCAACATGTCATACCAGACGGTGTACAAATGCTTTCATACAATTAAAATAAATAATTACTAATAAAGCAAACATGCAGAATAATTAATCACAAATTAAATATGTATTTTCATAAAACAATGTTACAACAATAAATTAAAATAATACACAATTGGGATGATTCCTAAATCATGGTGAAGATAGCTAAAGCACCTATTACATTATGCGATCTGCAGGGTGTGCACACATAGACAAGCTCGCTATTACACAGTGCGGTATATCGCACAGTGTTGCCATCATAGCTACTTTATAGCTAGACTTTATCGACTTGGTAGGTTCTAAACAAAAGACTACTCGCCTCGACATTTCGAAATTACGACGTGGGTAAAAGGTTTTTTTCTACTAATCTATTCGCGTTTTTTCATTTTTATATAGTATTTTTATATAGTTGCAGATCGAATAATGTAAAGGAATCATCATCATGAGGAAATGTAAGAGATCATTTTCGTCATAAAGATACCTAAGAATTAAAAAAACATGTTAAATAAATATCCACTGTCTAATTTCTATATCAATAAGCCCTCGTTGCCATCCTTTAACTGAAACCTGGGGTTAGCATCACCAAAAACCTGCGTACGACAAGCGAAGTATACAAGTATGTTAATTTGTTGTTTAATATCCATATTACAGACTAATGCTTAGTTTGGGGCTCGATGGCGCTGTGTGAATGTCAGTGATATTTATTATATTTTTCTCTAAATAGTATATTAATGTTTATTGACAAGGAATTGTGCGATATATTTAATACATCGAATAGTCATTAATTGAATGTATTTTACTTGTACTGTATCACGTGACTAATAAATATCTAGTGATTTCAAAAATATTTTTGATATAAGGGTCTAGCAAATAGAGGATTGAGCCTGGTAGGCCGTCTGCCCTTGTGGTATATATACCATATAAATAAGTTTGGTCTGATATTCCTTTTACTCTATCGTACTACATATTTAGTAATCATCGGATTGGGCCAAATAAACCTGTAACCAATTCTTACCCTGCCCTCAGCCTTATTTTAATTTCACATTAATTCAAGATTAGGTAAAATCTTTCAACCCTCCTCTCTCCCACCCCCTTGCTGTGAGCGGAACGTTGCAGCAATTTAACCTATGAACCACCGGGATTCCAAACGCAATAGAAAATCTAATAATATATAGGTTTATTAAGTTTAGTTGGTCATGTATACTAAATGTGACATCTTTTAAACCGATTGATTACGGAATAATTATCCTTATTTAGAACTTAGTTGTGTAAAAGCACGCTATGACCACACTAAAATTAATATTGTGATTGCCACACAAGTAATATTTAATGAATTTTCGGTATATGGAAATGAGCTAGGGAGCGTTCAAGTATTACGTACGCAATTTTGAAGATTTTTGACCGCCTTCCCCTTAAACGCACGTAACGTTTTTCTGTACTCCCCCTCCACTCTGAACGTTACGTACACTCAAGTGACCATTTTTACCCTCCCCCCCAAATTGCGATACGTATTACTTGAACCTCCCCTAGTAAGAAATATAAACGGCGAGGAAGCAACTGAAGTCATTTAAAAACACAACAAACAAAATATGAGCGAAATTGGAATCGATAAACGCGGTCTATATAGGCTAGTGCAGCACTTATACTGGGGTGTCCCTCCCCCCGCGCCTCATGTCATACGCGATTACATATTGAATTGTCGCTACTAAATATTGTGCGATAGACTCGCATGGCGCAGTGGGGTGCACTCCATATATGCAAATAAACAGTGCATACCCTGTGCGTCCATACAACCCGGAGAATCGCCACATATTAAATGATTTCACTTATTCGCCTATAGATATGAACCATAGGCGATCTGCTGTCATCAACAGCACTTAATTTGACATTAATATGAATTATTTAATGTTTTTGCGATTAGTGTCACTCAGTTTGCATTACTCTACACATAATCTCTGTGCACGCTGGCTTGGCGAAGCTTGAATTCACCAAAGCGAGTTGTCGCATTGAAATAAAATTGACTCGCCGGGCGTCAGGGCACTGAATGTGTTAACCCTTTTAACGACAATGATACGTTTAGGAAATAAAAACAAGTACTGTGTCTGGATTCCTAGCTTCAATGTTAACCTATTGACTGATATGAATCTAGACAATGGAAAAATGAATTGTTTGATATATCCATCAGAAAAGGTTTAAATTATTCATTAACAAGGTATATGGAATTTATACTTTTGTATTCGGTGCATTTCATTTTTATACATATAAGAATTGTGGGTGCCTACGTACATTTGGATCCATTTTATTGCAACTTGACTATAAAATTTAATTGTCATTTCATCCAGCGACCAGAGGTATAGGCAAGTTTGAATAGATCTAATATCGCTTGCTAAATGCGATCAAACGTTCGCAGGCAAAATCAATTTTCATGGCCCAATTTTATAGTATCGACCTACCCGTAACGGGTGTG
>PQWD01002506.1:94761-117738 GCA_019425675.1 Leucinodes orbonalis | reverse complement strand
TGGAGATAGATTTCATGTATTGTCATCAAACAAATACTACTACAGTTATATTTTGCATACGCATCCATTAAAAATAATGATTACCCATTCAAAAACACTTTCTGCAATATTTAACATCAAAGGCCTAAACGGTATAATCAAAACGAATATACAGTTTTCACCTCTCCGTCATTCGGTATAAGGCTCAAGGTTTGAAAGCTTAAGTCACGTGTGCGGCACGTGCCGTTTTTGAAGATGAAAGAAACGCGTTGGGCGCCAGCTTTTTGAGGTAGCGAAATTGATTCTTAATGTAATAGAAACGGTCGAATTGAGAAATGGATTAAATGTCCATCGTGTGCAGTCAAGAAAACATTTAACAATACTCAAAAGAATATTGACGTTTATTTGGGGTTTTCGAGTACATTATTTTGGAAACTCGACGGAACTTGAGGGTGCTTTTAACAAGACATTGCTGCAATGAATTCCCACCAATTATCCTTGCAAAACGTTGAGATTCTATAATAGTTTGTGGATTAATCAAAATTCAAGTACTCTTTTAGCTAAAGAGATCTTGTGTAAATTTTTCCGCCGAATCATACTCAATTCACTAACGAATCGTGGTTAATTTTGTTTTGCTTGCTATAGCTATGGTATGTGGATAAGCCAGTGCCTGCAATGTTAAAATATTGATAAATTCGAACTTCAACAGCCTATAGCTAGACGAGGTTCAACGCATACAGATGAGGCGAATTTGCCAAACGATTTAAAAAGCTCATGTGTAAGTATAAACCGAGTTCAATTCCTAATCCTCGCTACATGGACTATCAAAAACTTTTTTTTGTCTTGACCTGAGTATTACTATTTAATTATTTATTGTATTTGGAAAACTTACAGTATAAAACAATTATATAAACATGGTAATTTAATACTATTACGTTTTCGCATATAAATATCACGAATGTTTACGGAAACAGACAGTAGCTAAGCAGAAATAGAGGTAACAGAAAAAAAACGACTTAAAGTATACAGAAAGAAAAAACAAGTTAATCTAACAACAATGTCATACAGCTGAGGGGCCATGTCGAACCATTTGCTCACGAGTTTTGTTATTAACAAATTCGTATTCGTACAAAATAAATCAAGTTCATGAAATTCCATTACTAAGTTATTAAATTTGTTTGCGGACCTTATAAAGTCATATTCGTCCGTTTTTCACCGACTTCTTCTAATATTTACAAATTTTATACATAAATCACGTTTACCACTCATTTTACACTCATTACCTATGCATTGTCGCTTAATTTTCGTTTCTGTGTATAACCCAGAATAATTATTTAACCATCCAGAAATCCAGCATATTGTCTTTTGGCCAATTACAGAGCCGGAATGCGTTCGGCACGTCCAACACTCATCGCTCCCCCGGGATTGGTCGCCGACGTGGGGAAAAAGTTGGCGTCTGCAGTTCTTCCAAATGCAAATGTTGAAAAGATACCTTGAATCGCCGAAAGAAGTAATAAAAATCTTTGTGAACTTACCACAATAAGGCAAGTATCTCTTGTAGTTACTCTTTTCAAAAATGGGTTCTATATCATGTTCTGATGAGTTATTTGTTGAGTAGCTGAATCCCACTTTCGTACTTCAAGGAAGAATTCTAGATTTCACCCACATCAACTGGACGTTTAAAAGTCTACCATTTTGTTTTGGTACTAATTTTTTGCCACGTACTTTTATTTTATGGTAAAAAGAGAGTTAAGCTCCATATTTAAAAAAAAATACTTGATAAAGTATCCTATCCTATCCAATTCAACCTATCGCAGTCCACTGCTGGACATAGGTCTCCCCCATAAAAAAAAAGTAAAATCAGTAAAGTATAATCTACATTAAATTTCAAATAAGGGTATAAATATACCGCGCATATTACGGTTAGTTCTAACCTAGTTTCCGAAGAGTAGTGCTGGTCTTTTAAAAATTCCTCAGGTCATGACCGCACTATTTCGACACGGTGCGATTAAATATTTCAGCTACTTTGTTAGAAAGCCGTCCCCAGAGGCGACATCAAATATTCAGCAGTGGGAAGGTTTCGTTTTTAAAATAATAGACATTGGGAACTGGCTTATCAATTAGTTGAGCGTATAGCTGAGTGAACCGGGGGTCATCGTTGCTAAACAACGGCTAACCATACTAATATAGATTTTGCAAATATTAATTATATGTATTTGGCATCAATGGAATATGACTCCGTCGTCATCCATGTACACTGCTTACCTTGCAAAGACTTGCGTCGCTGGCCTTTCAAGTGTGAACTCGCTCTCTTCTTGAAATCGCCAGGTCGTATCGCTCAGGAATATTTTAGATTGTGACTGATTCCATAGTTTGACGGACTGGTAAAAAGTTTCGACTACAGCGTACGGTAGGTCTTCCATTCATCAAGTGGTATAGACGAAAATTTGAATTTTACCTCGATGTCCGACGATGATAAGTGGCGGCAGGAACGAGTCCGAATAATTCATCCGTACTCTTTCCGTGATAAACACGATACAGAATGCAGTCACGTCCCTACGCAGATCCAAATGGTCCAGCATTCCGGAGATAGCAGGAACGTTGACGAGCTGGTACTGAGGCGCTCCCGCCCAAAGATTAGAGCAATACATAAACACCCAGACCAATACAAACAGACATGTTCATGACCACAAATGTTTGTCATGCTCGGGGGATCGAATTCGGAGCCTTTGGCGTAGTAGCCAACATATTTCTTAATTATCAAAATTGTCGAATATTGCAAGCTCTATTTGCACGATCAATCACCTGATTGTCCGAAAAGAAAGTGGATTCCGTGCTTCAGAATAGTGTTACCGATTTGTTTTAAATCTGTACACGAGACCAAATTCATCGGTATTTAGGGTTGCAGATTGGTACAGGTAACAATAATCAATGTGATGAGAAGCTGATGACGTGCCATTTTGAATTTGACAGTGATGTAATTTTAACATTACCAAATAAGTAAATAGTATAGTAGAAGTTACGTAGCGTAAATATATTTTTAAAGAAAAATCCGATTTTCTTCTTAAATTAATCGAGACATTTAAGCTCCCAATCGGGACGCATCCTCAGACCCCTGAAAATCGGTCGTCCGCGCAAATCGGGACACCTGGCAACGCTATTCAGAGGGCACGTGAAGCCGTCGGTGCCGGCTCCAACCTTAGGATGGTAGTCGTTAACACACCAATCCCATTGGGCCGCGTGCTGGGTGACGGACCTATCTCCCCAAAGCTTTGCTATATGTGACGCGCTATGTCCTGTACAGTTACCTTATACGCCTTATCTTCTTTCTTTATTAACGTTAACAAATACACCAAGCCATGTTCATAATTTCGACAAAACAACGTGTGCCGGGGCGAATAGGCCAAGCTCCCAGGGGGGTGATTGGCAGCCGAGGGGTGAGTCGGGGTGAAAGAGCCACAAATTGGGGTGAAAGCACGCATCTTCGCGTGAGCTCGTAGTAAGTGATTGTTAGTATGTCTTGTAATGTTGTTGGAGAAACTGTAAGCTCAGAACCAGTTGTTCAAAAACCTATTGGCTACTTACTCTGATTGTAATAGACGAAGTATTTATAACGTATTTATATTTGTAAATGTCATTGTGATTATTTAGATCATGCTAAGTTACCTTTAATAGTATAAATTATTTTTTATATTTTGAGTCTTAAAATACTATGTTGCGTACAAATTTAAAAAAATAAATTGATTGCGAAGCGGTTAGAACCATAGATATAGCGTAGCGCGCTAATTCTAAATCTATGGTTAGAATATTCTGTAGACGATAGGGCAAGTTACACGACTATTGCGATGGTGGGACGTCGGGTTAGTCACCGATGCACATTCGTTAATAAATATCACTGACATTCACACAGCGCCATCTAGTTGTAGTTTGGTACTAAACATGATTTATCAGTTGTACTTATACACAGTTTTTTTTTTTTGTAAATACATACAGATTATATTATTATTCCTCGTCTTGGAAAGCGTAGCGTGAGGCGACCTCCGGCAAGATGGAGCGATAACATCCGTAAAACGGCCGGTAGCAGTTGGCATCGAAAAACGGTGGACAGATCTATGTGGCGTGCTATTGGAGAGGCCTATGGTCAGCAGTGGACAGGAGTAGGCTGCTGATGATGATACAAATTATACATATAAACACCCAGAATATTAAGGATTTAGAACGTACTTAGGTGAAGCAAGCGAAGCAACTCGTGCAAACAATGATCGATCATATGATGCCATCAGACTGATGGGCAGTGGCGTGCACTCCATATATGCAAATAAGCAGTGTATACCCTGTGCGTCTAGACAACCCGAAAAATTGCTAACATATTAAATGATTCCCACTTATTCGCCAATTCTCCTCTACAGATTTGAAATCGTAATCTATCTGCTGTCATCAACAGCACTCAATTTGTCAAAAACGTAAATTATTTATTGTTTTGGCGATTAGTGACACTCACTTTGCATACCCTACTCATGATCTCTGTGCACGCCACTGCTGATGGGTGATCGATAAATATTTTCTCGAATCCAGAATCGGATTCTTTATAAGGATGGTACTAAATTACTAATAAAGAATCAGAGATGGTAGGATACCATCATAATTTAGTACGTAGTTTCTAAATTAAGACGGTAATCGTGAACACCCACCAAAATGTGACCTAGTTAATGATAATGAGTTACGTCCCCATAGCAATGTGTGGGAAGGCCTATGCCCTGCGAGTAGGGTTGCCAGGCCCGATTTTTTATATAACGGGACACGAGGCCAAAAACATTGGGATTTGAGGTTGCACATCGGACAGCTAACAATAAACAATGTGATGTGACGCTGATGACGCCATTTTGAATTGACAGTGATGTAATTAGTAGAAGTTATGTAACGTAAATATATATTTATTTATTTACTGAACTTTGGTACACAGACAGATTACTGTCATATAGACATAAAAAAATACATTTTAGTAAATCTAGACAGCAATCTATAAATAGTGTACACATCATAATACACTAAAATATTCTGCAGCAGACAGAGTTACATACACATAAATTAAAATAACAAAAACAAGGTAATGCAACTTGTCAATAAAATTTTAATATTATTTGGACTGGTTTGATGGAGCCGAGGTTATATCACTAGCCTTTATCAAATCTGAAGTTAATCTTTTGAACTGAGCAAAACTAGAATTAAAGATATCCATGCAACCCCCACTACACTGAAGCGATCAGTCCGTGCGTCTACTCACTCGGGCTCACGGAAAATCAGCGTCAGGGTCCCATCACCGGACCACGGCACATGCTGAGTGCGTCCATTTACTTTGGACGTCGTAGCACAATGAAATTGTCATTTAGTGTGTTTTTACTGTCTTTTTGTTATGCTTGTGTTGCGATATGCAAAAATAATAAATTATTTCTTTCTTTCTTCTTTCACTATGAACCACCTCGTTATACGTTATTTTATTAATCATCTGATTTTCTTCTTTCATTAAACGGGACATTTATCGTAACAATCGGGACGCATCCTCAGACCCCTGAAAATAGGGACGTCCCGCGCAAATTGGGACATCTGGCAACACTACCTGCGAGGGAACGTTACAGACTGGTTCATGAATCTTACTTCTCCGTCGACTTTTCAGCACATCACTACGTGTATCAATTAACGTCACAACCATTAGCAATGAAACCAGGACAATGGAGACAAAGTTAGTATTAAACAGCACGTATTCTGCGCTGTCTAGACTGTATTCTAGACTTTAAGCCCAACACCTAAAGTCTAGAGTAGCGTGTATCTTAAATGTATTTGATGATCATCTTAACACAATTGCTTAGCAATACTGTAGTGGGCGAGTCGACCCCAGGTTTACGAACATAGTTGTAATTATTTGGTTCTATATGACGACCCGTGTGGTGAAATGTTCGGGTTCGATCCCCGGGCAGTACAAACATTTATGTGCGTGGACATGTCTGTTTATAATATTTATATAATAATAATTTACAAATAAAGAAATAAATATCCACTGACATTCACACAGCGCCATCTAGCCCCAAGTTAAGCGTGAAGCCTGTATTATGGGTACTAAACAACGGATAAACATACTTATACATTTTTTTGTTAATACATACATATTATACATAGAAAACACCCAGCCCATTACAAACAGACATGTTCATGCACACAAATGTTTGTACTACCCGGGGATCGAACCCGGAACCCTAGGTGTTGCAGTCGACGTCTTAACCGCTACACCAAATGGGTCGTCATAAATAAAGAGTCTAAGTATTTATATCCATTATTTAGTACCCAATTAACCACACTATAAGTTTCACGCTTAACTTAAGGCTAGATGGCACTGCGTGCATGTTAATAAATATTTATATTTATTAATTTATACATGTATCAGCCAATCATAACTTATCGACGGTGAACTTTAAACCCCACCATCTCTGTATACAAAAAGTAAGCAAATAAATAGTGCTTCAAAGCCCTTACTCTGGCCCTATAGCCGCAGGACAATTTAACCCTCACCCCATTGAATAATCCACTCTAACCTTTAATAATACAGTCCAAAGTCCTTTAAAACTTTTGAATATCAAAGTACGTACTTCAGTTACATTTTGCCATAGGAAAATAACCCTTATTAGTGTAGGTTTAAAGGCTAACATTGCGGTAGTGTACTGCTAGAAGGGTCCCTATTCCCCCGGGAACTACGGCAGTAATGGTCAGCAAACATTGGCTTTTCTCGAATTACAAGTGTCCTGAAGTATGTCTGCGTAATTGTATACCTTTGTGTGTTTTAATATGTTTTTCGATGTCATTTAGTGAACAGGACGGTTAGTTCGCTTACGTGGTAAGTGATATGCCTGACCATGACAGATGCAGTGTTAAGGAAAAGTTATGTACTGACGCCCTGCGCCCGTCACCCGAGGCAACAGATGTTAGGTCTCTTATACCCGGTAATTTCACTAGCTACAGTGCCCTCATGTCGAAACACAGAAGTGTTGTGTCGTACCCATATTTAAATGGCGTAGTTTAGGGCTAGATCTTAGTCCAAAATTTCATTAAAACACTTTAGCCGTTTAGCACTTTAGAATGTCGGTGGCTTAATGGTGTGGACCGTTGCCCTCCTACCGGAAGGACAGAGGTTCAAATCCCGCCACGTACCAATGTGTTTTTGAATTTTCGAAAAATATATGTACGTTATCCGACGCTCTTACGGTGAAGGAAAACATCGTGAGGAAACCTTCATGCACGCCTGCGAAGAGATTCAAAGGTTATGCGTGTGCGTGTCCAACCCGCACTGGGCCCGCGTGGACGACTAAGGGCTATACACCGTATACGGGTAGGCTCGTGCCCCTCGGTGGGGATGTTTAATGAGCTGATGATGATGATGACTTTAGCCGTTCAGGCGTGAAGAAGTTACAAATATACACACTCACTTTCGCTTTCATTAATTCAGTAATAATAAATAATAATAATACATATTTTATTTCATAAGATGTTTCATACATCTTTTTATTAAAATCGGTAAAAAATAGAGTTACCCAACCACAATATGAAAAATACGTAAAATGTCCGAGACAATGTCACTTAAAATTCAGTTCCCGTGACGTCACGGGCGATCCAATTGCCGCCCGAACTGGGAGAGCTTCAGTGTTAATTGATTGGGTTTACGGTTAAATGTGATTTTCGTCTCGTTAAGCTCTGATAATGTCGAATTTACCTGAGAGTTGTATTTTCCAAATGATAAGTTAGTGACTGTGACCCATGTGTTGTAATATTTGAGTAGTCGGTAACCAAGGGTTCGATCCCCGGGCAATACAAACATTTGTGTAAAACCTGCTGTTTACGGTGCTGCTAATGCTTGAGAAACACCCAGATCGTATTAATCTTAGCAAACTCAACTCAAAAATGTTTTATTCAAATAAATCATTACATGACACTTTTGAATCGTCAAGAAGTTATTTTTAATGAATCTACCACCGGTTCGGGAGGTGTTATCCACCGAGAAGATACCGGCAAGAAACTCGTGTAGTTACTCTTTTTAGCACACGACGCTCCTTCATGCATGAAATCACCCTTAATGCAATGTAAAACACCTCTCAAACCCATTTACGGTAACAATGTTGCAGTAAAACTACCGGCCCGCCCGGGCGGTTGTGTAACTGGCCAATTAATCACTAACCCAAAGCTCCGGGTTTACTGCGCGATAAAGTTTTATAACTTGGAACGAATCCGTACTGGGCAGTTGCTTTGTGACTGAAAATTACCTGGGGCTTATATGTACAATTAACTTAATAGATGCACAATCACGAAGATTTCAACCCAAAAATGTCCGAGCCGCTTGACACATACGTTGACACACGTTATATTTATGCCATAAAATAATTCATTAAAATTTTGACCTTTAGGCGTCATTAAAAGGGTACAAAATCAAAAGCACGAGCATACTACTATGTCCCAATGACATGTAGCGAGCGACAATGATGTAAAAAGTATAGATTCGTGATATGTTCACAAAACAACTGAAAAAAGGGTTCCGAATGCAGCGACAGCACACATACACATATTTCGAATGAGCGCACATTTACCTGACGCGATGGACAGAATTTTTCAGCGGACACTTTATGAGATTATGCAGCTAATTAGTTTACTAAGGCCTAAGGCCCGTACGCAAGTGAACGGGCCTTAGTCGTCCCCGCGGGCGCAGTGCGGGATGGACGACTTGACGCACTACCTTTGAATCTCTTCGCAGGCTTGCGCAGGTTTCCAAACGATGCTTTCCTTTACCGCAAGAGCGTCGGATGAAATTTCGAAAAGACATTACGTGGCGGGATTTGAACCTGTGCCCTCCAGATCGGAAGGCAACAGTCCACACCAATGATCCACCGACGCTCATATTCCATCTTACTTTTTTTTATTCAACAGGAGGCAAACGAGCATACGGTTCACCTGATGGTAAGCGACACCGCCGCCCGTGGACATTTTCAGGACCTCAGCTCCCAGAAATGCGTTGCGGGCCCTTTAAATGTGTGTACGCTCTTTTTTTGTGTATACGCTCTTTTTGAAGGATAATCCTTCTAAAATACACTTGTTCCTCACTTCATACGTTAAAGCCAAATTGACACATCATATGCCAACAAAACGAAGTGAGACAAATTTAATGCGACACAACTGCTATTAGTCACATTTAAACCGGCCATTTCGTTATTAAGTTTATGCTAATAGAGTGCTTACAAGACAGACAGATAATGTCCACCGCATTCACTCATAACAGTCATTACCCATCTATAATTAGAACTAGCCATCCACCAATGGTTTAGCAAACGATGTTTTCATTAATAGAAGAACAAAAAAGACACAATCTATTATCACTTTAAAATTACATTCAACAATTTTAAGATAATTAAATAATATCCACTGACATTCACACAGCGCCATCTAGCCCCAAGTTAAGCGAGAAGCCTGTATTATGAGTACTAAACAACGGATAAACATACTTGTACACTTTTGTTTTTGTAAATACATACATACTATACATATAAAACACCCAGACTATAACAAACAGACGAGTTCTGGAGTGGAGACCGCGTCACGGCAAGCGTAGCGTAGGACGTACTCCGGCCCGGTGGACCGACGACATGCGAAAGGTCGCTGGTGGAGGCTGGATGAGGAAAGCGGAGGACCGGGATATCTGGCGTAAAATGAGGGAGACATATGTCTAGCAGTGGACTGCGATAGGTTGAAGAGAGAGAGAGAGAAGATCGATTTCATGATTGCTTTATACAATACCAACAGAAAAAAACCCACCGTCTCTTTTTTATTATAAAACACAGACTTTATTATCATAAAACATTGATACCTAACCAATGGACGACTAAGGCCTATAGGCTTGTGCCCCTCGGTGAGGACGTAAAATGAACTGATGATGAATTAATAACCATAATACCTAGTGTGTTTTTGGTATCAATGTAGTTGGTATGCAATGTACTTAAATAAACAGACTTAATTTTAAAATTCATTCATAGTCTCGCTAGACAGCCCTGAAGTTAAATCTACCCTCAATAGTGATATTGGCGCGATGCCAAACAGTCGGCGCGCGACCGCCAAGCGGCTCGCACGTCGTATTGAGCCTTCTTTTGAATACAAAATGGTGGCGGGCAAGACGTTTTATTATAGGCAAGGGCTGCAGAGTTTTAAAAGCACGTCTGTTTTTGGGGCAGTATGAGATGGGTGTCTCAATTTATAACTGTTTTCGAATAACTTAAATCGAGAGCTCAATAAAGACACCAGATATGAAAACTGAAATAAAATCCTACCAATTTTTCGTGAGATGTCCTTTGACAAGATGTTCTGTGAAAGGTTGCGGATAGGGGATGGAAGCAAGTTGCTAAGGATTGGTATGAGTGGCACTCTTTGGCTAAGGCGTACGTTCAGCATTGGACTAAAATTTAGTCGGAGAGCCGGCCGTACAGTCCTATGGGTCAGTAAATGATCAATTTTTTCAAAGGTCTCTCAAACAATATTAAAAAAGGGGTCATGTATTCAAATTCAAATTCAAAATTCTTTATTCAAATTAGACTTACAAAAGCACTTATGAACGTCAAAAAATATAATAAAAAACATTAAAATACTAAACTTAAAATATGAATTTTGATGCTTTGAAAAAAAAGCGCTTCATCTGATACTCATATCTGATCATCGTATCTGATCCTTACGGCCAGCTCTCGGTCTAATTGGTTCATTAATTGATAGCATTATCACCATTTTTTACAATGCTGCCACCAGTAAAAAAGCGTAAGGTTTCAATGGGCTAAAGGGTAATACACTTGTTCAACATTAATATATTTTTAATGATCGTTTGTATGAGACCGCTTACGAAATCGCTTTCTTCTATCGGCGATTTGAAAAGTGTAATGATTTCATTTTAATTCTTTTTTTTCTGGGCATTCTCAAGTTTAACATTAACAAGTTTTTTTAAAATTACGAACTCAAGTTTTAGCTTTTGTGTAAATATTGTATTAATTTATTTTCCTATTTTTCTTGTCCACTAAATTATTTCCTTTCATGTTCCTTGTCCTAGGTTGTTTGGAACAGATCGCTCATACAGATAAGGCTGCCTTCGCCCCTGTATATGTATAACGTGTTTATGTTAGTATAGACTCTTTATTGCACACAAGTATTTTCTTGTGGGCAATAAGAGTCTATCTATCACGAGTTGGAGTAAGAGCATTGATGTGAAGTCGCCTCTCTCGTCAACCTATCGCAGTCCACTGTACTAGGGTGATTAGGTCGTAGTCGTCCACGCGGGCCCAGTGCGGGTTGGACGACTACACGCACAACCTCTGAATCTCTTCGAAGGCTGCGCACGCCTGTGCGCAGGTTTCCTCACGATGTTTCCCATTACCGTAAGAGCGTCGGATAACGTACATATGATTTCGAAAATTCGAAAACATATTGGTACGTGGTGAGATTTGAACCACAGCCCTCGCGGTAGGAGGGTAACAGTCCACACCGTTGAGCCACCGACGCTCTAATAGTGATAATCGTTTACAATTTTCATTTCATATCAGACAAACTAAAAATGGTGGACGTTAGTTGACGGCGTTGTAGCTAGCAGACAGCAGTGGGATCTTCCCTTCATGGAGGTAGTAGCAGACATCAACCATTATCAATTTGTTTTAAGAGAGGTCAGTCACCATGTAAGTTAGGTTAAAAATCTCAAAATGGCGACAGGATTCGAGCCATTACCCGACGAAGTCGTTACATCGGAGCGCGCTAACTAATGACTTCGTTTTTAATGAAATCAACGTTGTAATGTGTTTTAATTATGATAAGAAGTCAGGGCTGCCTCTGCCAATGCTTTACGCGGTAGACTCGGTACTGAGTCGTCTAGGTAGGTACCACCGCAGTGACAGATATCGTCCCGAGAAATAGAAGCGTTTTGGACTTCTTTGTTTCGGGATGAAGGCACTGTAGCTAGTAAAATTACCCGGTATGAGAGTTGACGTTCTCGGGTGTTCGGCGCAGTGCGGCGTTGATGAAGAATAATAACTGTTGATCAGTTGTTTGTCTCCTTCAATGCCTCTCTGTCATGGTCAGGCGTATCACTTACCATCAGGTGAGCGTCCTGATCGTCCTGTTCACTAATAAGATAAAAAAATCTTTTTTTTTTAATTATTGCCAATTGAACATTTACTCCTTGTCTGCACAACTTAAAAGGCCAGGTTCAGGAAAGATTGTATCTGAACTAGACTGGTTTTTCTGACTCGAAAAATCCAGCGGTATAGCTGTGTAGATTTTTGTTCACGAGAGGTCCGAAGCAAGGACCTTAGACTTCAAGAACAAGAATGATATTCTGTATATATAAAGGTAAATACGCCATCCGTACCTCAAAAACGAACCGCCAAAGAGAATACAGTTGTAGACTCTTTGTTGAGATAAATGTACGCTCATTCGAAATACGTGTATGTGTTCTGTCGGTGTATTGGGAACACTTTCTACGATTGTGTTGTAAGCATATCACGAATCTATACTTTTACATCATTGGATTCAATAGATTTATTTTCTCAACCATACTCTAGTACACCTGAAACGGAATGATATCGCCAACCCTACAAACGTCCCTGGCTGTTGCATATAAATATATTGTTGCATTTTAAGGCTTTATCAATTAATGCGAATGCGTTTGGGATACATGTGTGGGAATGCGGTTTTGGAAATCTTTATCGGTTAATTACATATCTCAGTATACATTAGTAAGTATACATTTTAATGGATATACACGGACACCGACGAGATTGGTACACAAGTTCAAAGTTACTCAACGGGCAATGAAGCGAGCTATGTTCGGGGCCCCTCTTGAAAAACGGGAAAGATGTTATTTATCATTACAGTCATGTGGTTTATAAGTTCTTATAAATTTCAATAGGTACATAACACATGAACCCTGTAAGGGCACAATAATGAAAATCATGGAAAACACATAGCTTTAGATACTAATACTTTCATACCATATTAATAATATAAACTTCGCCTTGGTTGGAGTTTTAATAGTTCTGTCTCATCTGATAAGTATTCTGCGGTGGTATAGTAAGCTTTATTTAACAACAATTGCTTTAATATTGTAAGAGAACTTACGAAATATTGATTTCATCATCGTCAGCACATTATAATGTCCCCATCGAGGGGCACGAACCTACCCGTAATGGGCGATAAGACCATTGAATCTCCTTGCAGGCGCGCGAAGTTTTAATCACGATTTTCCTTCACCGAAAAAGCGTCGGATAAACGTACATATACTTTCGAAAAGACATTGATACGTGACGGAATTTGACCCTGCACCCTCCAGTTCACACTCAAAATCAAATTTCATTTCATCATCATCAGCTCAATAAAGGTCCCCACCAAAGGGCACGAGCCTACCCGTAATGGGCGATAAGACCTTTGGATCTCCTTGCAGGCGCGCGAACGTTTCCTCACGATTTTCCTTCACCGAAAAAGCGTCGGATAAACTCAAAATCATATAATTTCAAAAATTCGAAAAGACATTAGTACTTGGCGGGTTTACACTCAAAATCAGAATTCATATAATTTAATTTCATTACTCATAAATTACCTGTTACGTATTCAAGTAAATTTCATTCAACATTGAGTCACGCTAGGGTGTCATAGGGTCTTTATAAGAGCGACAACTCTATCAATCGTGTACATTTTTTTTTTTCGAACTGACAACTGCTGTTGGCCGCAGATGGCCACAAATCGTGTACAAGTAGATCAAAAAGCTCGTGGCATAGAAAGAGTAACAAACGTAATGGCGTTTGCCTTTCACACCGGTCCGCCTGCGCGCGCGCACTAGTGATGTGAACTATCAATTTATCGATTATCTAAGGACTTATTACAACTCAATATAGTGATTTAAAAACCGTGCACTATTCAATTTATCGATATAATTCAGCTAGGTTTAAAATGATAAAACACAATACATATCGATTTCTTACCGTCCGATGTGGTTTATTAAGAAGTCCCGCTTAAGCCTTGGCCGAAGCTATAAATACTGCTGTAAAGGTAAAAGTAGAATGCAAAATGTTTATGCGGCCATTACGAGTCCCGGACCCCTCATCACTTTCAACCAACAGTGAACTTACTAGACTAACGAGGCAATTTAAAAATAACTATCAACTATCAATCTATACTAATATTATAAAGCTGAAGAAATTGTTTATTTGACGCGCTTATCAGGAACTAATGGTCTGATTTGAAAAAGCATAGAAACGAAGTAACGGATTTAACTTAGCGTTAGCCCAAACTATTCCACGCGGACGAGGTCGCCCTCAACAACTTGTTAAATAATATAGATAAATTATCAATCGACAATTGCACAACACTAGACCGGTATTGAATCGTTTCGCTACAGCCAATCGGCGATCAGTGTTACTGGTTCATTTGTCTACAATGCAGTAAATGCATTAATGGCTTCCAATTTCATGATAATAATTCAACACAAAGGGACATTCATATTATAAACTACCAGTGGTTTACAATAGTATAATATTATAAATGCGAAAACATAATAGATTTGATTTTTTAAGTAGGGGCAGTTGAGTGGCATTAGCATAACACATTATTATCATATAAGCCTATTTTGTGTGTATACAATACATACATATAAAATAAAACAGAAATCTGTTTGTTTCCTTAATTTATACATGTAAATAAAATTAAAGTGTATGTTTGTAATATTGAAATAACCGTTTCTAACTACATGCATATTAACATATATCGTATATACACCAAAATAACATTTTTTACAACTTTTGTCTGTCTTTTTGTTTGATCCGACTAATCTCTGAAATAGCTGGACCGATTTTGATGCGAATTTTATTCGAAGGTAGTTGATGTAATACAGAGTAATTAAGCCTACTTTTATTTTACAAAAATAAAGTATTGTGGCAACTTCCAAGTAAATTAAACGAAGTTGTTTTAAATGAAATGTAGTATGCAATTAGCTGGCACCCTGGATAAAATACGTTTACATAGGCTACGTTTTGGAGACCGCGTCTAGGCAAGCGTAGCGTAGGACGCCCTCCGGCCCGATGGACCGGCGACTTGCGAAAGGTCGCTGGATGAGAAAAGTGGAGGATCGGGATGTCTAGCGCAAAATGGGGGAGACCTATGTCCAGCAGTGGACTGCGATAGGTTGAGAGAGAGACTACGTTTTACTGCCAGAGAATAATCTAAACCGCAGGGCAAAGCTAGTAAATAAACAAATAATTGTCCGTCGTATCGTCCCACAGAGAGCCACGTGCGGCCCAGGTGCGTATGTATAAAAACAAGCGCGTCCGTCCGTCCATTGTCACACGCCAGGTGCCCGTTGTTATGGGACCAGACCTCACTCGAGTGTTTGGTGATTTGTTGAAAGATTTATGGTTTGTTTGACTTTGATAAATGTAGTTTATATTTATAACTTAATTTATTTAGTTGGTTATAACTTATAATAAAGACGACCCATGTGCTTGAGACGTCGTCTTTTACACCATGGTTTTCGGGTTCGATTCCGCGCAGTTCAAACATTTGTGTTAGTATTGGTCTGGGTGTTTCTGTTTTTTGGTGGATAGTAACTGTTCATCAGTTGTCTGTCTCCTTTAACGCCGTTCTGTCATAGTCAGGCGTATCACTTACCATCACGTGAACGTCCTGATCGACATGTACACTTATAACATAAAAAAATTAAATCCCCAGCAAAAGCTGCCCCCAGGGGGCGAGAGTCAAAGCACAAAAGGAAGCTTTGAGTAAAGCGCTCTCTGTCCGAAGACATTCCGAGCACACGTTTTAAAACGCCGCTAACGACGAGCTTACATAAATTACTGTACACTAGAAGCGAGGAAACTTGTGGTTTTTTATAAATGACAACTTTTTTAATTAAAATGTGACTTCATTTGACATTCAGACTCACAAGACCCATATGGCGCAATGGTTGAAACAACAGCTTTGACACGATGTTTCCGGGTTCGATGGTTGCCGTACAGTAAAAACATTTATGTGCATTTTTGCTGTTCATGCTTTAACAGCTTCACCGGGCAGTTGTCGAGTACTTATGGCTGTCAGCTTTAAATATTTACTCGAGCCTAGGGAACTATCAGACCAGGTTCTGACCTCGGCTTAGGGCGATGTAAAACGATTTGGCAAACATACAAAAAGTATTTATTTGAGAAAAATATATAGCACAAAAGTCAATATAAACACATATTTGTGTGCATGATACAAATGCTTTTAACGAAAGTCAGGAAGAGTTAACTAAGGAAATGTTTGGTGCAGAAGTCGGTTTTTCATCCATTGAACGTTAAGCCGTCGAATTTAATTTTTTTATTTATTGGTGCACAAAACAGTGTCAAAAATTTTAAAAACTCAAAAAAAAACAAGTAGTTTCCTAAACAAAAGGGATTGACGTCATGAAAATTTGACGTATCTTCCCCCATGGGGATAAA
The DNA here is from genome assembly GCA_019425675.1 of Leucinodes orbonalis. Taxonomy (NCBI): domain Eukaryota; kingdom Metazoa; phylum Arthropoda; class Insecta; order Lepidoptera; family Crambidae; genus Leucinodes; species Leucinodes orbonalis. Next base: position 101,236 of record PQWD01002506.1, on the reverse strand, counting down.
GTCAGGTGATTGAGAAGTAAAGTTAAAATAAAGTTTGATTTCCGGAATTTCTCTCTCCTGAACATGATTGCCAGTAGGTTAGCCTGTGCGTACGTGAATTTCTGTGCCAAAGCCCATGGGTTCATACATGGATGATAAACGTCCTTTTTTAATATAGTTTTTTTTTATAGGATAGGGGGCAAATCACCTGATGGAAAGTGAATACTGCCGCCCATGGACATTTGCAACACCAAAGGAGCTACAAGATGCGTTGCCGGCCGTTTTGTTTCAAAACAATAATAACATTGAGCGTCGGTGGCTCAGTGGTGCGAACTGTCGCCTTCCTACCGGGAGGGCTGAAGTTCAAATCCCGACACGTACCAATGTATTTTCGAATTTTCGAAAAATATATGTACGTTATCCGACGCTATTACGGTGAAGGAAAACATCGTGAGGAAACCTTCATGCACGCCTGCGAAAAGATTCGAAGGTTGTGTGTGAAGTCGTCCAATCCGCACTGGGCCCGCGTGGACGACTAAGGCCTAATCACCCTATACGGGTAGGCTCGTGCCCCTCGGTGGGGACGTTTAATGAGCTGATGATGATGAATAATAACATAACGTAAAAAATTACAAAAGCTTATGAGTCTTGGTTACTTAATAAATGACATTTTATTATTATTATAGCCTAATACTGCCTATCCCTGCAGAGGGATATTGTATACCAATAACAGTCATACAAATATTATTTTGCCCACTTGAAGAGTTATCGCGGAAAGGTAAAAGAAAACCAATTCTCTGTGGAGACGGTGATCACCAGAGAGAGCTTCCAAAAAGTCGCACACTTTAATACGTGCCGAATAATATTTTTTTAGAGCTTAACATAATAAATATAATATAAATGAGCGTCGGTGGCTCAGTGGTGTGGACAGTCGCCTTCCTACCGGGAGGGCTGAGGTTCAAATCCCGACACGTACCAATGTATTTTCGAATTTTCGATAATATATGTACGTTATCCGACGCTCTAACGGTGAAGGAAAACATCGTGAGGAAACCTTCATGCACGCCTGCGAAGAGATTCGAAGGTTGTGTGTGAAGTCGTCCAATCCGCACTGGGCCCGCGTGGGCGACTAAGGCCTAATCACCCTATACGGGTAGGCTCGTGCCCCTCGGTGGGGACGTTTAATGAGCTGATGATGATGAACATAATAAATATTTTTTACTAAATGGTACTGGTTGGTTGGTGGATCGAAACTGAGTCGTCTAGGTCGACACCACAGCAGTGCCAGATATCCTCCTTTGAAACACGAGTGTTATGCACTTTTGTGTTTCGGGATGAGGGCACTGTAGCTAGTTTAATTATCGGGTATAAGACACCTAACATCTGTTGTCTCGGGTGTCGGGCGCAGTGCAGCATTGATGGAGGATAATAACTGTCTTCAGTAGTTGGTCTCCTTCAATGCCGCTCTGTCATGGTTAGGTATCACTTACCATCAGATGAGCGTCCTGACCGTCCTGTACACTTATAACATAAAAAAAACTAGCTCATACCGTCATTTGGACCCGGGACCTCTAAGATAGACTTAGCCTCAATCTACACAAAACCCATACAATTTATTCGAAATATTATTAAGAAATCACTGGCAAATACCAAAACCCAATATGTACTTACCATGTATTGAAGTATAAATGTTAAGTATAAAGCTAATAAGCCGGAGCGTTAACAATGAGTGTCAATATCAAACGCGTGGGAGAGACTACAATTTACTGCTCGCTAGTGATGGGACATCGATATCGACAGTCGATCGATAAAAGACCTTTATCTATACAGATATTATAAAGCTGAAGAGTTTGTTTGTTTGTTTGAACGCGCTAATCTTAGGAACTACTGGTTCGATTTGAATTATTTCAGTGTTAGATAGCTTATTTATCGAGGAAGGCTATATATCAATACGCTACGATCAATAGAAACGGAGCAGCAATGAAGAATGTTTCAAAATCGGGGGAACTTTTTAACACTTGGAGCTTCCGCTGCGTAAACGGTTAAAGTTTCGCAAAAATCATGTATGAGAGTATTGTTCCCCTTTTAAATTTCTACAAATAAGTCCGCGATAGCATATGTCTATCTTTTAAGGTTAGCTCCCTATAACATATTTGTTACTAAAAATATTTTCTAAAATAATGCATCATTTGCGAAGGTGTTTTCATAAATATTATATTAATCCTTACCCAAATAAATACTTTATTTATCACAAGTATATCATTGTAAACAAATTTTGTTTACAATAATGATATACCTTTACATCATTCAACTTAAATTAATATCTTATGAGATATCGCAGTTTTAACTCACCTATATAAACGAAGTAGCGAGTTAAACAGAGCGTTAGGCCCAAGTACGAGTAACTATTCCACGCGGACGAAGTCGCACGCAATAGCTAGTATAGTGATAAATGAAAATTGATTTAATTACAAAAGAAAGTTATTGCACAGACAAAAATAAAAGTATTCAACACAGTCTTCCTGAAGCACTTATTTTCACAAAAATACAACAAATTGTAAAATACTAGCAACACTTCGCACGAGTGCAATGGTGATATTCGTAATAGGCACGCTCCCGCCAGCCCGGTCGGCCGATACCGCCTCAAACGCTATGTACCGCAATTTCTCTGAACTTAGAAATAAATCTGCAATCATCGAAAATATATTGTGGGATATCCATAAGGGATAGACATATACCATCGCGGAGTTTTCTGTAGACCTTTTCAATGTGTACAATACTTAGTACATTATTTGGATAAATCTCGTAGGGTTTGCATACATTTGCAATGTAAGCGGAAAAATTGAAATGTATATCGATATATTATACCGCCCATCACTACGAGGTCCTCGGTAAAGAATTTCGCATATTCCGGTAAAAAGCCCACACGACACGAAACCAATATTATTTTGCACTTATGAATCATTCGTATGTTTATTGAGATACCATTTGAGTTTGCAACCGCATCTTAGCGGGAATCATCCGTTATTTCCCAGCGAATTTACACATTAAACCATCCAACAGACGGAACAACGCAATCCTTATTGATATGACTTTCTTAAATATTTGAAACAACAATTTATATTTTTTATTTACAAAGAAACAAACGATTCCTCTGATGGCAAGTGATACCGCCGCCCATGGACACGCGCTACTCTTGGTTGCTTTTCGTCCCAAACATACACTATGGCGTAGAACCGATGGCCGATGGGGCGGAAAGGTTCTCTAGTGGCGTCAACGTAACGGAAAACGAAACGTAGGCCGACCGACCCCCAACCAGTTGGACTGATGACCTGGTTAAGGTGACGGGTAGCAAATGTAAACTGCTAGGGATCGGCCCGCGTGGGAGTCATTAGGGGAGGCCTTCGTTCAGCAGTGGACATATAAGGCTGTAATGATGATGATGATATACTGGGTTACCATTAGCCGTGGCCCTCCCCGCATCGCCGTGAGTGAGGTTCCAATCCCACTCTGGTACACCCTTATGCTTCCTATACACTACTCGCGTAGTAGTCGGAGACTGGCCGAGAAGTGTAGAGAGGTACTTAGTGCAACTTCGAGCCCTTTGACTCGGTCCCAAAAACCGGCAACTAATGGAAGTCGCCCGAGGCGAGGCAAAGCGAAGTAAGCCGAAGTACACTATCGTATTCGACTTACCTCAGGCAACTTTACAATATAGAGGATAGAATAGAATATCATTTATTAACTAGAAACATGGTACATTTAGGAAGAGCGATGGGCCGTCTCCGGCCCCATCTGATACTATTGACAAATTATTTCATCATCATCAGCTCATTAAACGTCCCCACCGAGGGGCACGAGCCTACCCGTATAGAGTGTTTAGGCCTTAGTCGTCCACGCGAACCCAGTGCGGGTTAGCAGACTTCTCGCACAACCTTTAAATTTCTTCCCAGGCGTGCGCAGGTTTCCTCACGATGTTTTCTTTCACCGTAAGAGCGTCGGATTAACGAACATATAATTAAAAAAAATCGAACACACATTGGTACGTGGCGGGATTTGAACCTCAGCCCTCCTAGTAGGAGGGCGACAGTCCACACCATTGAGCCACTGACGCTCTTTGAGAAATTATTTACCAAATATTTAAATACCAATGTACTGCCCGGATAACTGAGCTGTCGAAACTGTACAACACTCTGTGTGAACTCGTACCTGTAACAAATAAATAAAACATTTGAATGATTATAGCCTAAATAGAAAACACGTATTTTGGCTAACAGTTTATGCCTAAAAATAACCCAATTATGTTATGTTTGTATGATTTTATTATGTTTTCTTTTTTATACTTGTTAACATAGATAAATTTTTTTGTTCTCAAAAAGTAAAGAAAGAAAAACTTAAGCTCGGTAAAATATATATTCATTGATATCTAAAATACGCCGATTTCGTCACTGCCACACTGATGATCACCATGCCAGGACTTGGCGTCATTTCCCCGTGCGCCCTCCGCGACCCAATTAACTGTTAACTCACTCACACACGAGTGTACCGATGTGCCAAGTCACTGTACAGTCACGTCTGTTATATAATTTAATTAATTAGCCAAGTCAACTATAATGCCGTTCCCATGTTATAATAATTATAATCTAAATATAGGTTGTAGTTAATGCCCGGAATTTTAGCTAAGGAAGACCGTGAAGGTTTATGGTTAACTTTTTAACACTGTTTTACTGTTTACAGGCCACTGCTGGACCTAGGTCTCCCCTAAACGTGGGTAAAAAAGATACTATATAAGAAAGCTGGTTAGTAAGCTTTCTTCCTTCAACTCCCTACATTTTCAAACATATCTTCAATCCACTCAAGGGCGGATCCAGGTTTGGCGCCAGGTGGGGGTCACATAGTAGAAGGTAGAAGTCAAGTTAAGAACTTATTAAGTATTTTGTTAATGTACGTTAGTAAAGTACATAAAAATAGCTCAGGGGGGGTCATGACCCCCATGACCGTCCCCCTGGATCCGCCGTTGAATCCACTAGAAGTTTACTAATATTATAAAACTCTATGCCAGACTTTGCAATAACTGACCTTTAATGAGTTGAAGATCAATGATGTAAAAAGTATAGATTCGTGATATGCTCACAAAACAACCGAAAAAAGTGTTCCGAATGCAGCGACAGCACACATACACATATTTCGAATGAGCGCACATTTACCTAAACAAAGAGCCTACAAACTGTATTCTCTTTGGCGGTTCGTTTTTGAGGCACGGATGGCGTATCTACCTTTATATATACAGAATATCATTGTTGAAGATATGAAAGATACATATCCGCGGACGGAAAAGATATGATCTTTTCTTTTTAAAGACACACAGCGCGCCTCTGGACTCCCCCATTTTTTGCCAGATATCACAGTTCTCCGATCTTCTCATCCAGCCTCCAACAGCGATCTTTTGTAGTGGTGGATCAATAGGTCCGGGCAGTGCCAGTGTTGCAATCTTAGCGCTTTTTGGCTAGATCTAGCACGTTTTATTATAGGTGAACTCCTTTTTTAACGATTTAGCCCGAACAGGGCAATCTAGCTCTTTGTCACCGTCTTGAAAATATTACCAAATTATGAAGTTTTCGACATGCAACAAATACTTTTTTTCTATTTCATCGATTATCATTACTTTCCTTTACAACCTCTAATAAAGCTTCATGACATGATTATTTCAGCATTTTTAGAAGAGGAAATCTTTTGATACTCAATTTAGCCCTTTTTCTAAAACTAAGGTGGCAACACTGGGCAGTGCCGGATTACGACAGCGCGGGGCCTGTAACAAATTCGGTTAAGGGACCTCTACTACTGTTTTAAGATTTCGAGTTTAGGGTATAGTCTAGTCGTTTTAAGAGTAGTAATGTGGTTTACGTAGAGCGTCGGTGGCTCAGTGGTGTGGACTATCGCCTTCCCACCGGAAGGGCTGAGGTTCAAATCCCGACACGTACCAATGTGTTTTCGAATTTTAGAAAATATATGTACGTTATCCGACGCTCTTACGGTGAAGGAAAACATCGTGAGGAAACCTTCATGCACGCCTGCGAAGAGATTCGAAGGTTGTGTGTGAAGTCGTCCAATCCGCACTTGGCCCGCGTGGACGACTAAGGCCTAATCACCGTATACGGGTAGGCTCGTGCCCCTCGGTGGGGACGGTTAATGAGCTGATGATGATGAATGTAGTTTATATACTAGTCTTAATATATCAATTGACGACCCATTTGGTGGAATGTTTGAGACGTCGGCTATAACACCAAGGGTGCCGGGTTCAATCCCCGGGCAGTCCAAGCATTTATGAGCATGAACATGTATGTTTGTATTGGTATGGGTGTTTTCTATATATAATATGTATGTATTACAAAAAAAAGTATATACGTATGTTTATTAGTTATTTAGTTTCCATATTACAGGCTATTGCTTAGCTTGGGGCTAGATAGCGCTGTGTGAATGTCAGTGAATTTATTTA